>JAPTGZ010000012.1:14921741-14935908 GCA_029814645.1 Fowleria isostigma
TTCCTTGTCCCAGAGTGGACATTTCCTGAAAATTTCATCAAAATCCGTCCATAACTTTTTGAGTTATTTTGTACACAGACAGACAAACCGACAGACAGACAGATAAACGCCGGCAAAAACATAACCTCCTTGGCGAAGGTAAATAAAGGTTTTAATTGGTTACGAGGGAAAAAAGAAAGAGCCCAGTCACGCCCATCCACAAATGGGACACTCCCACCACGCGCTCTTCTGGGGGGCACAGATGCTCCAGAGGGGAGCGGAGCCTTCTAGCCAATGGATCTGCACTAATATACTGTAATGTACCGTAGTGCTGTAGAAAATCCCATCCAGGGGCAGGAGTTAAATCTTAGCACTAGCTATGAACTCTGTCAGTGTTTTTCAACCGTGGGGTCCCATGGAACTCAAATGGGGTCACCTGAAATTTCCATTAATTGATGAAAAAAAATACTAATGAAAAAATATTTTTGATTCAATATATATTTCACTATAGTTAAAACAGCCCCCACCTTTCCTCCTAAAAATCAAGTTTTAAGAAATTCAGCATATAATATCTGCGAGGGCATATCTTGATTATTGATTTTTATCTTGGAGAAAAATGCGCAATATATAGATTAGGTGTAATACATAATTGTGATATTGCTGACTTCAAAGTTTTGTGTTTTATTTTTGCATGTGTCTGATTGTGAATGCAGCAGTGTGTAGTGCTGCTGTCCAAAACAAATGTCCTGAATGGAACAATAAAGTTTATCCTGATCTTAAAATAATCATTATTACTCTCATTGTGTTGGGAATGTTACTTTTGAAATTTATTTTTTTTTTTCATTACAGATTACAGAATACATGACCAAAACAGTAATCTGCACTGAAATCTATTACATTACTCAATCTGAGTATTGTAATCTGAATACTTTGATTACTGTCACATTTTCTTGAATTTTAATACCATATGAATGGAGTTAATCATGTTCTATTTTAGAGCTGGATGAATGTATTCGGTGTAAGCCTCATAAACACATATGAACATGTGATGTACTCGTACAACCCACAGTAACCTATTGGTGTTTTGGCTGGTTATAGAAAAAACAACAAGAAAAAAAGTCCCATTATTAAAATGTTCACATCTGTATTCTTGTTGCACTGCTGGTTAATATTGCATTCCCCTTCCTTATCTCTCTTTAAAATGAAATGCTGCTTATATTTCCAAAAGTATGCGTTCTTCTTGCTCTGACTTCACCTCTGACTCCACCTCCATTATCTTGACCTGGTCGTGATGGACTGACTCATTTGCACAACTTACACTCGACACTAATCATCAGAATATTTGCATTACATATTGTATCAAGGGATTATGGGAAATGCGTGGGGAACTGGATTTGGAAATGATTAAAAGTAACAAAAAGTAATCCATTGACTTTTTAAAATGTAACTATATTCTGATTACCATGTAAATGCAACTGTAACAGAATACAGTTACTCATATTTTGTATTCTAATTACATAATCCCATTATATGTAGTCTATTACTCCCCAACACTGATTGTACGTCTGTTTATTTTTTACAGACAGTATTAGGGTTTTGTTTCTGGCACTCATAAGTACAGAAAACTGGTGTTTGAGAGGTGATGTTCATGTGCTCGACATAAACAGCCTCGTCACGGACATGTTTTAAACCCTGTGCCATGATCACACTAATCAAACCAACTTTATTTTATAATGTCAGACTCCATTCTCATTATAACTGACCCTCTCGGTGTTTACTCGTGAATATCACATAAGAAGGGAAATGCATTTGCATCAGATCAGACGAGCTCTAGCACTTAATTTTCATTTTGGTTGCATGAATAACTGAAAGCTACAAGAGCAAAGCTGATCTCATTATACTCATGAAACCTTACATTTTGAGGTCATCTCCCATGTAGACTACCATCGCCAGAGCTCTGAGATCTAAGTAAACTCTTTTTAACATGCATGGTGTGAATGTGCCTCAGGGCTATGGGCTGTATCGATGCTACGTCTCATATCAGGGTCATTATTAATCATCAAAAGTATGTGTTATATGATTTTTCAATTATTTTTATGGGATTCCTCCAGTTGGTTCTAAGTGTGGGACCGGTTAATCCACAGTTCCATAACTCACCTTATCAATCACAACGCTTTGTAGTCTTTTATCTGCAGTGGCTCTGACTACACCGACACATCCAAACCCTGTGGTTCATTTTGCCACCTTGCTAAAAGCCCAACAATAGTTTTACAAATATATTTTCTTGACAGAACCTGACAAAAACTGTGTCAGCTGAATTTCTGCTGCAGCCGTTGATTCGCTTGAGCGGTCTTGTGTTATCTCTCTACAGGGCCAGAGCGATGCCGCTGGCTCCAACCTCCCAGCAAAACACGATTGCTTTCTCGGGGCTAGAGGTACAAAGAGAACGTGTTTTACTTTAATGGCTTATGCATTTTTAAACAACATCTCTTGTACTGAGTGCCCCTGAATGTATTTGGGTTGGTTTTTTTCATATCATTCTGGAGTCTCATCTTTTTTTTGTCCTGAAGTCCAGTTCAGATACAAACAGAGGAGGGAAAGTATAGAAAGAATAGTGTAACACGAATAAGAGAGTGTGTTTTTGATGCTGTTTGTTCTTTTAAAGACTTTATAAGACACTCATAGGAATACTGTTTATAAGTGCTGGTTATTGAATGTGTCAATGCTTCATATTGATGTCCACAACAGGTTTATTCTTCAGAGGATAATACGATAGTACACAGTGAAAACTATATACAAACAAGAAAATGAAACAAGATTTTCTGAGCCAACATCAGACACATACGAGGTAAACTGTCAAAGAATTATCTTTATAATAAGCAAAGTAAAGTATTTTCTAGTTTATAATGCTCTCTACATATTGTATTGCAGTCTTGTGTTGCCGTATTTAACTTATGATATTGTATTATGGGGTAACACCTCCAAAAGTTCACCGCTTCCTGTCTTTAAACTCCAGAAACGGGCCATTTGAATTATACACAAGGCTGGTTATTTAGATCATACTAATATTTTTTTTCATAAATTCTAAACTATTAAAGCACCCTGACCATTTGGTCGTACTCTACATGGAATAATGAAAATGTCTGATTTTGTTTATTGTTTAAAAGACTGTAATGACCAAATAAACTACTACTACTACTTAGTCAGTTACTATAACGCACAAACCTGGTACAATGCAAGTCAACAAATATTACCAGCTAACATCCAGAAGTGTTTTATTGAACGTGACGGAGGTTATAACTTGAGGGGATGTGGTAACTTTAAGGTCAGGGTGCGGAGAAGCACCAGAAAAAGCTTTAGTGTGTCTGTGTGTGGGGTCGACTGTGGAACGATTTGGGGATTCAACTACAGTAACACTCCAACAATACACAGCAGTTTAAATCAAAATATAAAGAAATGGTCTTAAAACAATATAGAGATGAAGGACCATGAAGGTCATGTGATGTTTTGTTCTTATTTTCTTATTTGTGTATTCCTTGTGTGTGTTTTATTTTGTTTTGTTTCTTGTTCACTGACATTATTTAATTGTGCTTAGTCAGAGTTTGTCTGTTATGTGTAGGATTTTTTGAATTACTAACATGAACATTTAGGGTAGGTAGAAGGACAGGGTAATGAGCAGTAGTTTATAAGTTAAACTTCATCCCGCTCCTTTTCAAATGTTTTCTTTCCTTGTATTAATCCTTTGTTGTTTGTTTTTTTAATGTTATATTCAAAATAAATGAAACTGAAATGAAATTTTACTTAAATTTTATTCTCACTCAACAAACAGTTTTCTGTTGACATAAATTAAAAGTCATTACTTTGTTTGTTTGGATAATCAGCATAAAAACAGAACAGGGTGTAATCCAGTTTCTCTGCTTGGTCCCACCAGATTTGTTCGCTCCCACATTGTGCTTTGTTTCTGTGTCAAGGGTCATGTGACGTAATAAACTTTGACCATTCATTCATTTTCTGAACCCACTTTATTCTCACTATGGTCACGGACTCAGCTACAGGCGGGGTACACCCTGGACATTTCACCAGTTCATCACAGGGCTGACATATAGAGACAAACAACCACTCACACATTCACACCTATGGATAATTTAGATTAACTAATTAACCTATTAGTGCATGTCTTTGGATGGTGGGAGGAAGCCAGAGTACCTGGAAAGAACCCACGCAGACACGGAGAGAACATGCAAACTCCACACAGAAAGGTCCTACCCCCATCGACTGATGTTGGAATCGAACCCAGGACCTTCTTACTGTTAGGCATGAGTTCTCTACTGTCTTACCTCTCTGTGCCATGAGCTTAGTCCCTCCTGAAGCACCGTCTCATTGGTTACACTGTACACGCCAATCATACTTTAATGCCACATGTAAACACTGCAGACCACTGATTGGTCCGAGAGTTGTCTCTGTGTCCTTGTGGCATCAATGCACGGCCCGCTGTTTAAAAAACAAAAAAGATTCACAAAGTTTACAGTCAATATACGGTAGGTTAATCCATGATGACAGTTAATCCATGGTTGGTGGCGGAGGTTCAGACATTTCTCTCCTTGGTGGCAGATGGAAAGATTCAACGTGAGCTTGATGGGATGACACGAAACAAGTGAGTTTATATCGGCAACTCTGTGAGCAGAGGATGAGGATTGGTCCATCTCCACATTAAATATCTCAGCAAGTTGATAGGGCCAATATTTTTGGGGATATTAGTAATTTTGGAATACAACTGCCTTATATTTAACTAGTCAGAACTTATACAGTGGGCAGCTGTGGCACAGGTGGTAGAGCGGGTTGGCAGTTCAAATCCCACCTCAAACTGTCCACATGTTGAAGTGTCCTTGGGCAAGACACTGAACCCTTAATTGCTCCCAGTTGGGCCTGATAGTGCCTGGCATAGTGGCAGCCCACTGGTGTATGAGTGGGTGAATGTGAAGCTGGTATTGTAAAGCACTTTGAGTACCATTAATGTGTAGAAAAGTGTTATATAAGTACAGACCATTTACCATTATCTCTCTGAATATCATTACTTCCATTTGTACCATTACTAGCAGTATTGTCCTAAAAGGATTCTATTGGTCAGTCTTCATGTTGGCCAGACAGTTTTAGAAATATGTAACCAATAAAAAGTGTTAAAAATGGCTTGTGACTACATCTCTTAACTCCATTTATTTATTTACAATATATACATAATTTTTTCAGTTTCCTGAAAAAACATTTTGTACAGAAGAGGTATTTGCCTGATACTTCATGGTACCTAAGAGAGCAGGTACACTCACTGTTGATGCAGAAGTGGACCTTACAGACCCCCCAGACCATATTAGACCTGAGATTGTTGACTCACCTCACTGTCCTCACTGGAACTGATGCTGTCACTGTAAGGAAATGACTAAAAATAGTCACTTGCCCAATGAGGGGGTTAATCCCAGTGTTTATTGTCTCATTTAAATCACCATGTGTCACTGTCATTCTATCACTATTCACAATCAGTTACTCTGATCGATCAGTCTAGTACCGATGCCAACAAAGCCAGCACACAAACCAAAATCAGCTGATTTTATTCCCAGTCAGGCAGAAGCGAAATTCAGTTTTATTCCATCTTATTCCCTAAAGTGTAAAAACAGCTGGATAAAATATAAATCACTTCTGTTCGATTCAGTGTGGTGCAGCTTCTGCTCGAAATACAGGTTCGAAAATTATCATAGAGTTGAATCAGCAACTCTCTGGCTCTGTCAACAGATTTAACATGATCATTTTCACCGACCTGCAGCAGAGGCACACCTACATAGTTTATCTGAGCGGTGTGTTTCTCATTACCCATCAGGTGTGATCACTGCTCTGCAAAATTAAATATCACCACTAAAATTTAACCTTTATTTCTCTTTTACCCCCCCGGATCTTACCAATCCCCCTCTTTCTCTTGTCTGTCCAAGCAACTTTTCCTCATCTCAAGGATGCCACAAGGTCTGTGTGCTCACCAGTATAGCGATTAAGATATTAGCATGCTGTAGCATATTGGGAAACGGCTTGGGAAATGACTAGTGGACAGAAATCACAGAGTTGTCTCCGGGCTTTGAGGGAAGAATCGTGACCTTTCACTCATTTAGCTGAACCAAGGGATTTTACCTTGAAACAATAACAGAGATATGCTATGTGAGCGCCTCTCGAAGGTCAGCTGAGGCACAAATTTGCTGCGGGCTAAAGCTGAAAATTTCCCCAGACAATCAGCATGCAGTGGTTTTATTTAGAAAAAAGGCTGTTTTTAAAATGAGACAGCAAGGACACCAGGGGCATCGGGAAACAAAAAATGAAGATACCGATGAGACGGGTCAGCATACCTAATATAAACACAACCTGACATTACTGGGGTTAATAAATGTGTCTAAATATATGACTGTGTATGGTTCACACCTTAAAGCAATGAAGGGAATGTCAAAACAGGCCATGTTTGAGCAATGTGGCTTAATTTTTAGGATGAATTCATTACCTTTGTGATAAAATTACTTCTAGACCTCAGAGTCTGCCCTCGTTTTATTTATTGGGTGTCAGCAGATATGCTTCAGTTTAAATTTTGGATTGAACTGGATGATTTTATTAGATGTACATCGATATATTGGCCCGGCCCATGTATCGGGCTAATATATTCAGCAATCAGCCTTAATTTTTCTCTTTTTTTTTTTTGAAAGCTGATATTTGATCAGTAGTAAAAAAAAAAAATGTTGTAAGATATTTGATCAGGCACCTGTGTGGGCAGCACTTGAAGTTAAATAAAAGTTAAAATAGTACTATGTGTGCATGTATTAATAATTTCATTTTTATCTTGCATAAAAATTGTAATTATCTGAGTGTTTCAATTGTATTTTACGGTCAATGCGCTTTAAAAAAAAAATAATAATAAATCAGTTTTAGATATCAGCCATCAGCGATAATTTTAAAGTCACCATTGGCCTCGGAAAACCCCCTCTACATTTTATAACTTAAAAATCCACTTAGGTGTTAAAAACAAACTTTTTAACTGCATAAAACAGTGCTCTTGTTTAATTAGTTCATTATTTATATCAACTGACAAGCTGTGCATCTGTGCATACTGCCATATTTTTCAACAGCTCATCATTTCTGTATAATTTTGCATGAAAAATGTTCTTAATGCCTACCAGCTCACTTCAAATACCCATGAGTAAATGCTGAACTTAGGCAAACTTTCACTTTATAATTAAAGAGGAACAACACAGCATCCCACAGGGTGTTTTTAAAAGTAATAATTTGGTAAGTTTATGCTGTTAGTGTAAGTTTCATTTGTATTTTGGCCTGAAATGTGTTGCCTCTCATGTCTACAGGCTTCAAGACAGAAATAACTGCTTGTAATATTGTATTTCACTTCAGAAAAAAAAAAAATCTAAACTTTTACTTATTCATGTCACATACAGGCAGGAAATGATAAATTGAAGCCTAACCTGCAGTTCCTCAAATGACCACTTGAGGCTGCCTCCAAAATGACAATTACAATTATAATATTCAACTTTACAGAAATAAACATGTTTACACCTGATGCAAAAAATAAATGAATAAATAAAAACATTTTGGTTTTTATAATTTATGACAGGAAAAATATGAGGGGTGTTCATTAAAGATTTTCCCTGACCCACTTAGGGTTATCATATCTGGCTGAAATTTTACCTGTGTATTGCTGTAATACTGTATAGGTCACCAAATAATTTATAGCAGTAAACTCACTCTGCTTTCATATTTACAAGAGTTAGAGTTGGATAAGCTGTGACTATGGAACCAGTCGAGTATCGAGCAGTGATCAGGTTTTTGTATTTGAAAGGTTGTACGCCAAAAGAGACCTTCGATGAAATTAAAGAAACTTATGGAGATGATGCCCCATCGTATGACACTGTAATCGCCAGTTCAAGTGTGGCCAAACATCTGTTGAAACAGCCTCCATTCCCGGGTACCCCATTCTGCCATTGATGAAGACACCATCCATCAAGTGTAGGCTGCCATTTTAGAAGACTGACGTATAACTGTTCGCCAGTTAGCTCAAAATGTCAAGATAAGTGTAGGTTCTGTGGAAAATAATAATTCATGACATTTGCACATGTATAAGGTGTCTGCACGGTGGATTCCCAGGCTGCGTACTCTTTTTCAGAGGCAAGAATAAGTGGATCACTCAAAGGCTCTTTTGGACATGTGTCAAGAAAAGAAGGAAGGCTTTTTTGACAGACTTGTCACATAGGACAAAACATGGGTCCATCACTGTGACCCTGAGTCTAAAATCCAGTCAATGCAATGGAAGCACTTTGACTCACCACCCCGAAGAAGGTAGGGGTTCAACCCTCTGCAGGAAAGGTCATGCTCACCGTCTTTTGGGACCAGCATGGAGTAGTGATGATGGATTTCCTGGTCAAGGGTACCACAATTAATGGGACTTACTATGCTTCACTACTGTGTAAATTGTAAGACTCTATCAAACTCAAAAGGTGCGGTATGCTGACCAGAGGAGTTTGTCTCCTGCAGGACAATGCCCTAGTCCACAATCCACATATTGCCCAGACAGAGGCACATCTTGTGGCTATGAAATTCTTCCACACCCCCCCTTATTCTCCTGATCTGGCACCATCTGACTTTCACCTGTTTCCAACCATGAACTCATTTTTTGAAGGGAACATGTTTCCCAGATGATGAAACACTGGTTTTTGAAGTAAAGTCGTGGCTTGAGGTTCAACCTACTGACCTTCATAAACAAGGTCACCAGAGCTGCATAAGACGATGGGAAAAGTGTAAAACTCTGGGTGGAGCCTATGTAGAGAAAGACTAATAACTGTTCCACGTTTGGTCAGTCTAAGTCTGTTGGAAGTGGGTCAGGGGAAATTTTTAATGAACACTCCTCGTAACTGATGTTTAAACTACATATTAATATTCAGCATTAATGCATAATTAATAATGAATGGATAATTAAAAGAGTGTTGGCTTTCAGTGACAGGTGAGTGTTAACATTAACATTCAGAGGTTATGTTACAAAGGTTTTCTTCTATATAAGCATTTGTCGTAATTGCAATTACACTGTCAAAACAGCCAGAAGATTCTGTAATGAAATTTCCTTGTAGAATATTTAATTAGTTGCAATTCTTGACCTATTAGAGTAACATAGCAACAGCAGCTAATGTTAGCATCATATTTAATTGGACTGTCTGTCAGCTAGCCTTGCTAATCAGCCAGGCTACCACTAATTAGTATGTTTTTACATTACATTTATCAAACATTGTTGTGTGTGTTAACCTTTAAGGTCTTTATACACCAGAGGGCTGGGGTTTTTCACACATTTGTTAAACCATTGTTTTAATTCTGAATATTAGAAAAAGCAATGTTTTATATTTTCAGAACAGGGTATCCATAAAGTCTCTTTAGAACTTAACAAATGTATTACAAAAGCAAATGAATGGACAATTCTGTGAAAATTATTATAAAATAAAAAATACATATTGAAGTTTGTTTGCTTTTTTCCTCATTCACCCATAAAGATCCAGCGTTACTTTTGTGAAAGTTTCCAAATGACTTTTTTTCTCTCTATTAAACCTTTCTTAAGTGTTTTATCATCATTTATTATATATTGTCCTTTATATTTTGCTTTTTTAAGTGAATGTCTAGTATTTTCCAGTATTTAAGTTACTGATGATATGGATGAAAAAGATAAAAGCTTAAGATTAAAGTTGAGGGTAATTCTATTATAAACAGAGAAAACTGAGGAAAAAAGTAACTTTATTATCAAATATATCAAGAACTGAACATAAACCAAGTGTCTCCATCTACTGTCATTGATCCAACTCCATAAGTTTTACTGGTGAATCAGTGCTGTAGAAGATGTCAGTGTTTCCACGGTAACTGTTTTGTTATCAAACCTCTCGTGGCACTGGACTTGTAATGCCTGTGACTGGTGAAAATGCGTAAAACATGTTTCCAGTACACATTGCGTAATACTTCTACATCAAAACATCTCAAAAACCACCTCATGAGAGTGTAAAATACTTTTTATGATCTTTGACAGTTTTTGTGACATTAATGGAAAAACAGAAATGAGAGTGGGGTAAGATGAGCCCTGTGGGTGACAGCGGCTCAGGATTTAGAGCAGGTTGTCCAATAACCGTAAGGTTGGTGGTTCGGTTCCCGCTCTGTCCCAGTCATGTGCTGTTGTGTCCTTGGGTAAGACACCTCACCCACCTTACCTCCAGTGCTGCTACTCACACTGGTGTATGGATGCGTATGAATGCCCGGTGGAAATAGGAGGGGCTGTAGGCGCATGTTGGCAACCACGCTTCTGTCACTGTGCCCCAAGGCAGCTGTGGCGACAAATGTAGTTTACCACCACTAGAGTATGAATGTGTGAGTGAATTAATAATGGATCCATTGTACATGCTTTGAGTATGCCTTAATAGAAAAGCACTATACAAATGTAATCCATAATTATTATTATATTTTACTTATGTTGTCCTGGAGGTAAGAAGAAATGATACAGAAATAAAATGAAAACCTGTACCTTTATTTTAGGATGTCTCCTCTCAAATTAAAATATCAGAATGCATCTTTGACAAAGCTGCCCAAATTAATGACTTCTCAAAAAAGTGCTCCTGTAGCTTAACTTGCCCCAGTTTAGGGATAAGTTATTATCACTTATTAAGTTATTATCCAGTTATTTATAGTCATATTTATTTGTTACATACCATTCCCAACTCATTGTTGTCCTCGTCTCTACTTAAATGTTTGTTATATCAGGTTTATGTTTATGTGTGTTGTGTCTATGCTGGAATTGTACACTGTGAGCAAAGAAAAAGCAAAGCTAATTCCTTGTGTGTGTTCACATACTTGATCAATAAAACTAATTCTGATTCTGAAAAGTTGAACCAAGTCAGTGGGTAAGTTGAGCCATCTGGGGGTAAACTGACCATCTGAGTTTTAAAATGTAAACCTGAGCATATTGTGCTAATAAACACTTTTGAACTTGTGAGAACAAGCCACCAGTTAGTTTCAAAACCATTTGACATTTAATCAAATAAAACTATTCAATATTCCAACCATTAAGGTTGCAGGGGCATATGAACTGTTGCTCCCTCCTTGCAGTTCCTCCTACCTTTTGAGTTTGAGGTATCTTCTTCAGCACATCACTCCGCGGTAAAGATGCCTCATCCTTGTCCTTGAATGCAAAGGTGGGTTTCTAACTGCCAGTGGTCCCTTTGATTCTTCTGAAAAATCTGGCACTCACTTCATTGCCCGCAAGGTTGTCAACCAAGCCAATGTAATGGTGACTCCTGCATTTGGATGCAAATTTTACGATGACTAAGTCACCAACTTCAGATCTGAGACATCTGGTTCACTTCTTTCATCACTGGAGCTCTCATGCCCAGAAGTGTCATCAAATGGGATGGCAACATCACTTTCCTCAGAGCTGCTTTCCACTGCGATTTTTGTCTGGGTTTGTTTTCTCTTTAACTTTCCTTGCTCTTTGATGGTTCTTTCTGTTTTACCTTGCTGTTTATTTTTTGTCTCTTCATGGGCACATTTGATTGCCTGCTTTTCATATCAGTCAGGATTCTTGTCTACACACTTTCAGTTTGTTTGTTTCCTGGGTTGCTGACTTTTGGGTAAGGGTAGAATCTCAGTAGGACACATAGGATCCATCATGGTTGGGGTGTGAATCTCTGTCACCTGATGAAGCCCATGCATGTGCAGGGCCTGGTGAAAGTAGCTCAGCAGAAAGGGAGGTTGAAGCCATGGGTGCACCACCTGCAGCTGAGGACTGCTGCTCCAGGTCGGGCCTGTCTGACACCATGGATGGTTCAAACTCTGCATTATCTATTGGCTTGATTTACCCCATAGCCTTTGGCTCACTTTGCCCCATAGCCACCATTTAGGTAAAAATGGACTAGCTTAGACATTCAGACTAATCTTTAATGAGATAATTCACATGAGTTTATACGTTACCAAATTACCAACATACATAATATATCATTTTAGACCTGGATAAATTTGCTTTATAGTTTAGTTTAGTTTAATTTATTTCGAGCATATGCACTTCATGTACAGTGGCAATTCACATACATGCACAATAATCACTCCTGTTCATATACACCTCATACATGTGTACACAGAGATACATAAAAAGATTAACAAGAAAGAGAGAAAATAAATAATTAATAAATAAAAAATAAAAAGAAGAGAGCATGTTATAATGACACAACAGTCATTTTACCTGATATGCAGAAAAGTTACATACACAAGCAAAAAACAGTTTTTTGTGTCAACAAATACTTACCCCTTCTCCCATGTGCTTCTCTGCATCACAGCAAGATGGAAATGATGGGTGCCTCTTGAATTTATGGTCACATAACAAAACATGTGCACGGTTACCTAGATACATGGGGTGGGTCAACTTACCCACTGGCTCATTTTACCTCACTCTCCCCTACCAGTTTTCTAATATGCAATTTAAATTTTGCACATTTCTGCAGGTAATGGAAACCCAGCTTTAAACATTAAAATGCCTTTATTATCATGGCATGGTCATGTTTTTTCTTCCTGATGAAAGTTTGAAGCTGAAATACGTTTAAGTGTTTTTAGGGTCTACACATGACCAAGCCATGATAATAAAGGCATTTTAATGTTTAAAGAGAGTGCCTTGGAGTTTTCTTCCTGTTTGCCATCCTTTTGAATCCCTTTTTTTAAAAGAGCACCTCAAATAAACACTTTTTTTGAATCCTAGAAGCATTCCTTCCCATGTTTTGTGAACAAAAATGTATTTACAATTGTAGTTTTTATCATTTTGTTAGTTTTTGTTAACTATAATAACCTTGCATGATGGGGGCTTCATTTCCTGGTTATACACACATGCAGTCATATACAACACAAGGAATGCATTGTGGGATTGAAATGCGCTCACTAGACAAAAAAAAACATCCAATATCCCTTGATCACAACAAACACAGACACATGCAGCCAAAAGGCACATAACAAAAATATACATACATTAATTATTTTATTATAAGATATTTTTAATCACATAGAGGATAAAGAGAAGTCTCACCAGGACATGAGTATGTTTGTGTATTTGTGTACATTATATTTGTACACATTTTTTGCTCTTTGAAGTGAGTCAAGGTAAAGTCATCTGAGGTCAAATGAAAAAAAATCAACGCCAATCCAATTAACCTTCTTATAAACATGTCCTCAGAGCCTGGGTGCTGCTTTTTGGTGTTTATGGACATTTTTATTTTATTCTTAGTGTATTTTATTACCTTTTCTCCAATGTGTGACATATTTGATAAGTGTGATTAATTATTAAAGAAATATGTGCATTCCAGAATTAATATAAAATAGGAATCATGCCGGCTTTGTAAGATTAAATAAACACAGAGGTTTTATACATTTAGAGACACATTTATGACTTTTTCATCATGTTTATGAAGATGTCCATCTGCTGTTGAATGTATTAGCCGCCCAAATCAAGAACGGTCTGGACAAGCTGAGCAACTGAAAGATTTTCATAGCATTTACTCCGTTGATTAAATCAACCAATAATCAAATCAATCAAGTAATCAAATATAAAAATTTCCCCAATTGATGGAGCCCAAGGTTGTATAAGAAACCACAGACCTCCACAGAACACACAATTTGATTAAGTCTCTTCCAAACATCATTTGTCTGCCGTTAATGAAAATGAATGTAACCTGCCTCAAACGCAGCTTCGACAGGACGCTGGTGAGGATGCGCAGAGACAGGGTGAGTCAAACGGAAACACACCCTCGCAGGTTAAGTGCTGGATTAGGTGTCTTTTCAATGTCTTAGTCACTGGCCAATGTTGAGATTACATGTTACATTTTAAAACACACAATGACCTTTTCATAATTGCTATTTCTAATGTTATGACACAACACAGTCGCTTGTGTCTTCACGGGAACAAAGCAGGTTTGAATGAGTTAAAGGGCAATCCGTGAATTAATGTTACAACAACGCATACAACACAACATTAAAGAGTAGAGTGATTGATTAACACATGTCACATGTACGCTCAGTGGAGAAAGATAAGAAAAATAAAGAAATTGTGGCATTCATCAGTATGCATGAATGACTGAAACAGAATATATTCTTT
>JAPTGZ010000012.1:14975337-14985657 GCA_029814645.1 Fowleria isostigma
GATAGATAGATAGATAGATAGATAGATAGATAGATAGATAGATAGATAGATAGATAGATAGATAGATAGATACCAACTCTACTGATAAAGCATTTTACAGTTGGCCCAAATGCTAAACACGAATCATAAAACAAGGGAATAAATAAGTAAAACAGTGACAACACAAAATCCAAAGTGGACCAAGTACAACAAAATACAAAATACAACCAAAGACAAATTCAAATCTGGAAAAAACAGTATAGGAAATCTAAAACAAAAGAAAATAAAACATCTAACTCATTAATTAAAAGTCAACAAGAAAAAGTACATTTTTAGACGTGAGTTAAATACAGGCACCAATGACAGCATACAAAAGGATACTATGCTGAATAAATGACATAATTCTCTGACTGTGAAAATTTATGAAAATGTTTGACATAATGTAAGTAGAAAAGTCAAGGATTTACTGTATAGCCTATAACACATGCCTCTTCATTTTACATAATTGAATGTAGAAATATTGCATATTATAGCTTTACAAGGGATGTTCATGTCAGCATAAAGTTCTTTTTTTGTAGAATAAGCTGCACTGCTCTCTAATTTCAGTGCCTTGTGTCCAATATTTGATGTCCCCTCAAGGCTCCAGCTCTGTCCAATTAGGTTATGACTGAAACAATGCCATTCCCAATCTCTCGGCAGCACCACTGATGCTACTGCAACCGCTTCTCTTTTGTCTTTCTTCTTCTCCTCTTCCTCCTCCTCACTTTGCTTGTCCTTCAAAATTTGACAACGGCAGATGTGGCGAGTCACGCTGACATGTCTGTTTGCCTGTCTAGCTTAACGCCTGCATCCATGCCTGTCTATCTGCTACTACTAGCCCTTATCACTTATCTCGTGCTGTGGACCATCCTACTGAGACGAGCTTCTGTCGACACTGACAAGCACCACCCAGCTGTCACTCTCTTCCTCTGTCTTCCTGTCTTTTTGTTTAGTCCTGTTTGTCAAATTGATGTTATTTACCGTTACTGTCCTTTCTGGGCACTTCTCTTTTGTTACAGTGATTACATTTCTTACACTCGCTGCAGGAAAATTAGATGCAAACATGCGTCTCTATTTACAAATCATGCTCTGCTAATGCTGTAGAGGTCATTGCACCACTACATACTACTGATTTATTAATGAAATCTGCTCAAATATTAATGGAAATTCAAGGACGTTGTCTTTTTACATTAATGAGGATTATGTATGTAAACGAAAGCCCTGACTTGAAATCAGTTTATATCAGTTAATTCGTTTAGTCACTTAAGTTGCAAAATTTGAAGTGTACTCACATTAAACCTTATCATTACCATTATTTGAATGTAAAGATACAAGACCAAATAACAGTGATGACAGTTTCTATATTACTGTTTTTATATTAGTGTGTCACTAGAAAACTCAAGATATTGAGTCTGGTGTATTTGGTGAAATAACAATATAATAGTAATTATTGTCAATATCACCTTTATTGAATATGCGAGTGCCACAGTGGGTGAGTGGCACAGAAGGAAAGAGTTTTTCTTACTTTTTTTTCCCTATTTATTGGGTTTTAATACAGTTTAAAAGGAAAAAAAGATATTGGCTTATATAGACTTCAATTTTCTGAGGGCTCTAAATCTAATCTCGTCTCATCTCATCTATAATAGTTATTAACCCTTAAAGACCCAAACAGCCACAGGCAACCAAAAGCATCTACTGACCTAAACTGTTTAATACCTGTAGATCCACTAGTCGTATCAATACAATGTGAATAATTGGTGTGAAATACAGTTTATCATCTTTTCATGGTCATCAAATATGACCCATTTGGATGTCCAGAGGCTCTGTAGTTACCATGGAAACACTGTAACCTTCCACAACATTGATTCACCAGTCAAACCCCTGGAGTTGAATCAATGACAGTGGATGGACACATAGTTTGTTATTGATAGATTTGCTAAAAACTACATTTTTTTCTTACGTTTTCTCTGTTTTTAATATAATAATGCTCAAATGTAATCTCATCATGATGATGTAAGTATATGATCAGTAAATTGAATATCAGAAAATACCTGATTTTCACTGAAAACATGCAAAATATAGAGGAGATTATGATATATGGTGATGAATCCCTTAAGAAAGGTTCAAACAAAAATTAATCTGGGAACTTTCACAAAAGTCACATTGGGTCTTTTATGGGTTAATAAATTTGCAAGCAGATGGTCTTTCCACCAAACAATCAGTAAGTAAAGCCAGTTTAACCAAAATAAAAATTTTTCTATGTAATGTGATTTATTGTTCTGTTCATTTTCATTACTTCATTCACTTCTTGATGGATTGCATTAACACTATCTATGTATGACACCGCCAACGAGAGTTACTTGTTGTACACACATGCACATTTTGCTTTATGTGTGTTAAGGGTGTGTAAGGATTTTCTAAATCAGGACCTTTTTTTATCTGTTACAGACCCCACACATGAATATAAAAAATCAGGGAATGAACAGTTTAGATGGTACTGTGTGTGGTGTGCTCTGATAATCTTAACACAACACACACATAAAGATTCTGTTCCACCACCGATCTAGAATCTAATCCTTCAAGACACAAATCTGCATGTTCAAACGTGATCTAACAAAAACAAAGAAGAAACAATCAGAAAACACAACACCAAACATGGAAGAGGACATACAAGAGGAGGGAATGATCGTGTTCTTAGGACTATTTTTGATGGAAAAATCCCAAAACTAAAAAAAAAAAAAAAAATCCTGGGGAAAGCATGAATATGGACTTTATTTTCTACCGTGCTTGTTTTTATTTACGCCTGCTTCCTTGTTCCTCAGTCATCCCGCTTTTTGATTGGCTACATTCTATTCCACGTCACAATTCACGGAGTCATGACTCAGTAGCCGTCAACCACACACAAATAATTTTAGTCATAAATATTGAACAAGTTTAATATTTAAAATTGAACAAATGGTGAAGAGGAATTCTTCACGGACCTCCAGGCAGGAATGGAAAAATAGTAATGAAAAATGGTAGAAGAGGTGCTCTTTGGTGAAGGGATCATCAATGTATAAAAAACATATACAAGGTATTTTTCTATTTTTTGTATTATTTATTTTTTATTTGTCAGCCCCAACCCGTTCCAGAGCTGATAATTGGGACAAATTCACGCTTAACACACCTCAGACCACAGGATAATCTTCTAAGACCTATAATAATTTGGCATCCTTGAGCGGGAAACTGGAAAATCGGTACGAAAACAGCCTGATTATCTTTGTGACTGTATCCCCCTTTGACCCTTTAACCCCCAACGTTTCACCGGTGACACGCGCAGAATGCAGGATGTAGTTTAATTATTTCAGTTGTTCTTCATGCTAGTTAAAGGGTTAATTATTCCATTTGTTCTTAGTAGTTAAAGGGTTAACACGAGTGCGGATGAAGACTGTGGCCACGTTCAATTTTTCACAAAATCTAAGTATCCAGGTCCCATAAGAATTTACTACCCATGATTATCCCTGACAAGTGATTGCAGTTACCATGTCACAGGGCTTTTACACAGCTCCATCATTAGAATTTACTGCAGCATGCCTCATTTCTCCAGTCACTTTTGTGGCCGACCCATCTGACAGTGACCTTGAGCTGTGTGTGTGTTACCTTAGCGCAAGTCATGGCACAGTACTACAGGGTAATGTAGAGTCAATCTACAGTACAACACAACACTGTGCAGTCTGACACTGCAACGGTAGAGCTTTCATACCTTTATGGCCTTTAAGGGAACACTCTCCTTCACATACATTAACCAACACTGCATCAATTCAGCTGCAGTCTTACAGCGGTGTCCTGCATTCTGTACGCTTCCTATTCTACCTACAAATGAAAGACAAACTAGACTACATTCAATAAATAAATATTACAACATTACTCTTATGTAATATATCAAATAATAAAGTCACAAGCAACTTATAATAGCCTTAAAAATGCTCATGTCTGTCCTGTGGGTATGATTGATGGCACCTGATTGTGGAAATTTTATCAGCTAATTAGAAGAGATCTCAATGGACTCTGAAATGAATAGTCGAGGCTTGAAAAGTTAATTAAATTAACATTTAAAAGGTCATCATTTACTGGCAGAAATCCCAGATTTGGATGATCATCTAAATCTAAACAACTGATTTTTGAAGTGAAGCCAAGAACTCTGGCCGGTCAACAGATGGATGAGAGGATTTGGAATAATAATACATTTTTTTGTGCTTTTATTTTACACGCTGTTGCCCGTAAAGTTGGAATAGCTTTGTTTTCAGTCACATTTCCCTTTTTTATTCTTATTTATACACATTAGTAATCACTTTTAACCGGGTGCAATGATTACCGTACATACTGGGTCTCAGTTATACTTTATCTATCAAGAATAATTGACATTGAGACAAACATTTCATGAGAAGAGGTAAAAAATATTTTATTCCAACTTTATGGGTAACATAGCAAGGGTCAACTTATAGATAAAGGTGGGATTGAGAAAAATAACCATAATGTCAACACTCTAAAATGACAGTTGTTTCTAGGAGTCATAATTCAATGGAGTTAGAATTACAAACTATTCATATACTATTTTTACCATCTATAAGCTCTTAAATACAGTTATGGAAATAAATTATTAGACCACCCTATGTTGTCTACAATTTTTTTGTTCATTTTAATGCCTGGTACACTTAAAGGTACATTTGTTTGGACAAATACAATGATAACAACAAAAATAGCTCATAAGAGTTTAATTTCATAGTTGATATCTATCCATTTTCCATGGGTTTCTTGATAATAACAAAAATCACATACATTCTTACATCAATATCTATGACAAAAACTGTTTTTATTCATTCCATGTTTTCTTTTCAGTCTGTTTTAGTCACATAATACACACAGGAGTTAGTACTTGATTGCATAACCATTGTTTTTGATGACCTCTGATGGTCTATTAATTTTATCTGTGACTGTAGAATTACATTGCTCAAATTACAATCTACTCATACACTATTATATTACGCATAAGCTTTTAAATATACTGTAATTTAATGTTTTTCAACAAGCCCCTTTCATACAAAAAAAATCAGTGGCTGCTATGAAAAAAGGAGATTCCATGAGAGATGAGAGAGGAGATTCCCAGAGCCAATATCTGTAGTAGTGGCATGTTTATCTGACCTAGGTCAAACATGACAGTATCCCCCATGGGTGAATATTCTTTTATATCGTGTCTGAACAGACAGAATGAAAACAGTGGATATTATAGAGTATTTAAGTGTCTGAAAAACTATTGGTCTGGAATAACAATAAAAAAAAGAATGTCTTTCTAGACCATTAACAATAAGCAATAATGATAAAGCGCATTAAAAAATCATCCAAGAAGGGGGCTGAAGCACTAAAGATAAAAAGTTACTCAGTTCATAAGTTGTAAAACCGATGCAAAGTAGTGTAGTGGACGTGACAAACACATAATATTAGGTAACACGTTCAAATCCTGTGGTCATACTAACATAGTGGGAGCCGTCCGTAAATTCACCCTCCAGGTTCAGATAGTAAACTGTCACTTGAGATCATCACGCCACTCCACAGTGACGATGAAAACTGGACCAATGCTCCCTGTCATAACAAAGCACCGCTGGCCTTTGGGTATCTGTTAATGTTTGGACTGGAGGAAAGCGAACATCATGTATAAAAGATTTTACAGTAGAATATGCACTGGAGTATGGTACATTATTGCACTGCATCATAAATTTCTGATTAAACTATCTCTGCTGTGTAAAACATGCTTGCGTCATTTGTGCAGTGCTTAAAAACATACTCTAACCATGTGACAAAAATACACTTAACCTGTAAAGACCCAAATGTCCACCACAGACCTAAACCATCTACTAATATAAACTGTTTAATACCTGTTGATCCATTAATCTTATCAATACATGTAATAATTGATGTAAAATACAGTTTGTCACCTTTTCATGGTTATCAGATGTGAGCCATTTGGATGTTCACAGGCTCCATAGTTACCATGGAAACACCATCATCTTCTACAACACTGATTCACCAGTAAAACCCATGGAGTTGGATCAATGACAGTGGATGGACACACTGGATTTATGTTCAGTTAACAATAGACTTTACTGAAAAAAAATCACTTTTTCTACAGTTTACTGTGTATTTGATATAAGAACCTTTAACTTTAATCTGAGCTTTTATGAACATCTACATGATCAGTGAATTAAATATAGGAAAATACCTGATTTATACTGACAAAATACAAAAAAACAGAGGATAATATTAGAATAAATGGTGATCAGTCACTTAGGAAAGGGTAGATATAGAGAAACGTTCATTTAGGGACTGACATAAAAGTAGTGCTGGGTCTTTATGGGTTAAGTATAGTATTTCTGGGATACAGTATTGGTCATTAATCCTGCAGCAAATGAAGAACAGCCTTGAGGAGCCATAAACAAACAAAAAGAAAGAACCAGGAGTGAAACTGCAGATACAACATGATTTGCTCTTGTCTTATTACATCGAGCAGCTGCCCCAGATTTACTTCTGTCTTCAAAACTGTATCAACGCTATAACCCACACACACCTCTTACAAAGGAAGGCATTGTCAGTGTGAGCTGAGGATGCTCTTCACTTTATAGGCATCACAGTGGCATCAGGAATTAGGCTAATATAATCTCAGCCTCATCGTGGTCAATAACTGTATGAATTGGTTCAATTGATGGTTTTGTCAATATGTGTGTTTTCCGTACTGTTGTCCCCTGGGGAACCATTCATCTCATCTGCGGACAGTTGACGCAGAGGCTGAACTTGGATATACAACCTACTGTCAGCCATTCTGCTGACTGAGGAGGGACTGTGTGTGATGACCCTTACTCTACAAGGCAACGCACTCAGTTGTGCAAAAAAATAAAAACCATCATAAATGCTGTGTTAAAACTACGGTGTGGTGAAATCCAGCAGCCTATTGTAATATTTGCTGCAGGGGCTCAATGTAAATTGTCAGATATTAACAAGGGCGGATCTATAGGGGGGCAAGGGGGCCAACTTCCCCCCTATTGTAGAGCACACCCCCCAGCTGCACTCCTAACTTTATGTTCTAAAGACTATACTTAACCAAAAAAATAAATAAAAGAAAAGAAAAACAGCCATATTCCCATAAGTCTCTTAAAGTTTTAGAATAAAAGATGAATTCACCAAATGGAGAGATGGAGAGAGTGATGACAGGGAGTCATTATTTCAGTGGCACCACACAGTATGGTTTTATTGTCCATATAGATTCCAGTCCAGCGACATGACAGGTTACTCAATAAAATAATATTTGTTTTTTTACTAAAAGCCTTGGCTATAAGGTTAATATGTAAAGCTTTACATGTAATTTATTTTTATTATAAAACTAAAGATGAAGCAAATAACTACTCTATTACATAATAATTTATAATGCTTTTTAATACTGTTATTGACTCCATTTATACATATATAAAGATTCCATGTAACATAGTGAGGACATGCCACCCTGAAAAGACCTCCTGCCCCCCCATGTGAAATGTTCTGGATCCGCCTCTGTCAATGAGGCCACACACTCAGCGGCGCGAAACAAACAACAACAACAAAAATCATCACAAACGCTGTGTTAAGACCGCGTTGGGGTGACATCCAACAGCCTATATTGTCATATTTGCTGCAGGGGCTCAATGTAAATGATCCCACATTAGGCTATAACGCATCTTCCAGTGGAAAAACCACAGCCTGTCTACAAATCCCAGTGGCCCGCGGGGAACGCAATCAATTCTGGAGATGAATGGGAATTCAATGCATGACTTGGAAAGCACTCATAAAAAATAATGAGCAATTTCAGACCAAATTAAGTGACTGTCTATTAGTCCCCGGTCTTGATAATGACATTTAAGACTTGACATTGGGCAAGAAAGTGGGGTATGTCCACTGCGCCAAAGTGCGCCTGTGGATTTGGAGATCCGGTGTGTATGTGTGTGTATGTGTGTGTGTAGTTAGTGTGTGACCTGTAGCCTTACCTTGATGAGTTTACACCTGATCTGTGCGGACACCATATGGCTGTTCCGCAGATTTCCCACTCGAAACATGAGACACAACTTCCCGTCCCGCTGCGAAATGACCGCGTCCTGGCTGAACATCAGCGTCTCTGCGCGCTTCTTCGGCTGCGACATCTTGATGAACATGCAGCCGATGAGAAAGGCGTCCACAATGGACCCCAGCAGCGACTGAAAGAGGAAGAGGATGATGCCCTCCGGACACTTCTCCGTGATGTAGCGGTATCCGTAGCCGATCGTCGCCTCTGTCTCTATGAAAAACAGGAAAGCGGAGGGAAAGTTGTAAACGTTGGCGACGCACGGGGTGTAGGACGAGTCGTGGCCGCCGTGGCTCAGGTCACCACGGATGTAGGCGATCACCCACCACATAGATGCCATGACCAGCCACGCAACTGTGTAAGTGAGGATGAAGATGAGGAGATTCCAGCGCCACTTCAGATCCACCAGTGTAGTGAACAGATCCGAGATGTACCTGCTGGTCTCCCCTCCAAGGTTACCGTGTTGGACGTTGCATCGGCCGTTCTTCTCCACAAACCTCTGCCTCTTTCTTTTCACCGGTGCTGAAAAAGTCATGCCCCGGTTAGTGTTAACCACCTGGTAGTCCTCGCCAAATTTCCTCCGTATGGCAGACATGATGTAAAATCCCGTGGTGGTGATAAGGAATCAGTACTTGTGCAGGATCAGGCTCTTTACGCAACTTTGGCACCAGTGTCCAAAACCATCACCGTTCAAGGCGCAACTCGCATGTTTGTGAAATGAAGATGCGCCTCTGTCCTGTAAATTAATCGTAAGTGAGGAGAGATTCTGCGCAATGCATGATTTAGGGTCGGTCAATTACGCAAAGGAGTCTCCTGCCAACTTTTTTGCTCAGGTCTAAACATGGTGAAAAGAAACTGGAGAAGACAAATCCGTGTCTTTAGAATAAACCCCTTTGAAATAGCTGCAGTGGATGTGTTTGCCCTCGCAGATCCGCTGAGGTATGGAACCCATTCAATAAACCTGGAACTAGTGGAGCACAGTGCGCACTGCCGCCCCGGGGACGCGCTCAGGTCGGTGGGACTTCAGATCACAGATTGGAGAGGAGCTGCAGTGGCAAATCTCTCCTTCACTGGGGGGTGGGTTTCCAGAGACGGGAAATGTTCTTGGCTTAAGCCTAATAAAAAAAAAAAAAGAAATTAAAAAAAACACGTCAGAGCGAAACACAGTATATAATATATCTACCCTGGGTGATCTTTTTGGTTTTGATTGCTTATTTTATCTAAATATAAACCACCTTTAAATATGTTTACTGTACAAGCATCTATATTTGGGCAAAACACTGTTTAATTGTTCAATAAATGCTTGTATCCAATGGTGGCTGTTTGCTTCCCCCTAGTGTTAGTGAAGTGGAATTAAGGTACTGCCATGAACACACTGCACCCCATACAAAACCCCATGAACACACTGCACCCCATACAAAACCCCAATTCCAAATGATTAGGTCAGACAAAGGGTTTTAGTAAAACCTGTATCCGTCCAATTATAACCCATAGGGATCCATTTGTGTCTATATTTTTAACTGTTCATCAGGGATATATCATCATTTATTGCAATATTATCTTCTGTGTTTTGTGGGAGTTTTTTTCAAAGATAACTTTCCAACATTAAATGAATTAATTAAATCCAATCATAACCCATGAGGACTCAGTGTGACATTTTTGTCTGTATTTTTAACTGTCCTTTACGGATTTATCATCATTTATTACAATATTGTCCTCTGTATTATGTGTTTTTTTCAGTGAGATCACATATTTTCCAACATTAAATGTAATATTCATGTAGATGTCCATAAAAGCTCAGAATAAAGTTGAGGATTATTTTATCAAAAACAGAGAAAACTGTGGGAAAGCCTGACATTTTCATCAAAATATGTCACTGAATGAACATAAACCCAGTGTGTCCATCCACTGTCATTGATCCAACTCCATGGGTTTTACTGATGAGTTGATGTTGTAGAACAGGGGTCTCAAACATGTGGCCCGGGGGCCAAATGCGGCCCGACAAAGGCTCCAATGCGGCCTACAGAATGAAGATGAGAAATGCAAAAATGACACTGAAGATACTAAACAATCAAGGATGTACAGACCAATATGATCTAAAGCGAGTCCGGCCAGTTAAATACTGTCAGAATTACCTATAAATAATGACAAACACATTTTTCTGTTTGTTTTAGTGTAAA
>JAPTGZ010000012.1:15024014-15036203 GCA_029814645.1 Fowleria isostigma
GTGTGTTGGAAGAGGGAAACATCTAAAACATGCAGGACTGTGGCTCTCCAGGACCAGGGTTGGCCACCTCTGCTCTAGCTTAACCTCCTGAGACCCAACCATGCAAGTTCCAAAGCAACAAAACACTCTCCACTGGAAAGGATATTCTGAAAAAAAAAAATAATAATAATAAAAATGTATACATACATACATATATATGTGTGTGTGTATATATGTGTATATACATATATATATGTGTTGCATCATGTTATTTTCAATCAAGAAAATGATTCAATGTAAAATAAAAGCCAAAACTTTTACTTAGTGGGACTCAGGAGGTTAAGTTCTGTTTATGTTTTAGCATCTATTCCAGCTGCTGAATGCATTCTTATATCAGTATAGTGTTGCAGCAAAAGATGGTTTTTATTTACTTCTGTTTCTTTGTGTTTTTCTACCAAGGAATTAAGTTTTTGTCTGCTTTTGTACGTCAATTAAAGTTTCCTAAAATGACAAGATCTTGTTGGTTTTGAATAGATCAAAGATAAACTCTGTTACTGTGCTTTATTTCAGCCACTCAGCATTGTCCAATCCACCAGTACCAGTGTACAAACGGTTACTGTATCCCACAAGCCTTTGTGTGCGACCACTGGGATGATTGTGGGGACAATAGTGACGAACAAGGCTGTGGTAAGAATGACACAGCGGAAATATTTCTTAAAGGACGATGGAGTTGTGTGTTTAATGATAAGTAATGTTTATACTAGTGCATCCTGTAACCTAACCATGAAGCAAATTTCTCTTCTCTTAATAATAAGGTCACATAAGAAATAATACATTCCTTTATTAGTCCCACTAGAATAATAGCTTGATATGAAGGGTGATGTGGGACTGTCTTCATTTTTTTGTTATGTTTAATCTAATCTTTAGTGTACCAAAGCTGCAGCGGCAGTGAGTTCACTTGCTCCAGTGGTCGGTGTATTCCTCAGCGCTGGGTGTGTGACCACTTCAATGACTGTGGGGATTACAGCGACGAAAAAGGATGTGGTGAGATAACAGCCTGTATAATATTAACCAGAAATTTAGAGTATATGGATGTAATTTGAGAGGATGTGAAACCACGTTTAAACTATCAAACTGAATTAAAATTAGCTCACATTTTGGAAACAGGTCACATAAAACCTCCAATAAATGCTACAATTAGTCTAAAATCTGTATATTTTGGGGTTAGCTAGAGAGAAAGGGAAATAACTACAACATTTTACACTTTTAAAATAATGAATGTCTCCTTAGTTATAGTTTTTTGATGTTTACATAAAAAAGTAGCTTCAAAAACATGAAAAATCCTGAATAATCCCTGTGTACTCATAACATTTCTCTGACTTTAGATAGTAACTCTCGGGACTGTTACCCTGGAGAGTGGGGATGTCCAGGATCGCCGGTTTGTATACACATGGATAAAGTGTGTGATGGCAAACCAGACTGTCCTGGAGGAACAGATGAGACCAACTCCACAGCCCAGCAAACCTGCAGTAAGTCACACATATGGAACATTTTCATAGAAGTTATTTATTTGTTTGTCATTTTATGCAGAAACAGTGAAGTAGTGCAATACAGGGTGTCCCTTAAGTTTCCATACATGGGAAAAATAAATGTTTTTATATGAATCACCATTTATATTTATATAAAATGCTCTACATGACCGCCATTGTGTTGAAAACGCATTTCAGTGTGTGGCACATCTGGAGTTATGCGTGCCACAGTGTTGTGTGTGATGTTCGTTCCATGTTTTCTGTTAAATGCGTTTGTAACCATGTGACTGCTTCCTGAACCGGCCCTCAGGATGACTTTAATTCATTGCTCTTTATTTCAATGCATCTTATAGGGTATCTAATATATGAAAAAAATGCAGTGTTAAAAACCAAGTACATGAAAACTTATGGGACAGCCTGTAGAGACGTTTTGTGTCTCCATCTGTCTTCATGCAGTTGAAAATATCCTCAAAGAATATAGGAGTGAAATGAGTTTGAATGATTATCTACGTTTGAGTGATCTGGTCACATGTCGAGCTCACTGTAGCACTTTTAATAGGGCTGTAAATTTTGATGAAATGAACTCTTTGCACTCATAAAACGTTTTTTAGAAGTCAGCTGTTTTATTCATTCTGACAACTTTCTTATCAAACACTTCACACATACCTAGTTTAAGATTAACTTTTTTTTTTTTTGTAATTTTCCTGTTAATTGCTTCTGAAGTGACGAAGGCTGTAATGCTAGTCATAGATACACGTGCCTGTTCCATAGACTGTATGCAAAAAATATAATATATACAGTAAATCCCATGTAAAAAAAAAAAAAAAAAAAGTGATATTGATTTTTGTGATTGTTCACAAAAGGCTATGACCGATGCTCTGCCTTGAGCTGTGAATATGGCTGCCACCTGTCTCCCCAAGGAGGCACCTGCTTCTGTCCTGATGGTTTTATCGTTGCCAATGACAGCCGCTCCTGTGTCGGTAAGGACTGTATGTTACGAAGCTGTGCCCCAAGCGACAAGGGTGAAGTACTGCTGTCATTCATGTTTGTGTGTATAACAGCATAATTCCTAAGCAGACGATTAGGGTTTATTCTTTATTACCAATTATCTAAAATGTTTAATATCGATCTACTAATCCTATCAATATGGGTAAATAATTGAAGTAAAATGTAGTTTCATGGTCAACAGATATGACCCAGTTGTTCAAAGGGTCCGTAGTGAACATCTTGTAATCTACAACATTCATTCATCAGTAAAACCCATGTGGTTTGATAAATAACAGTGGATAGAGACACTTGTGTATACATTCAGTTATTGATATCTTTGCTGAAAAAGTCACTTTTTCTTCAGTTTTCTCTATTTTTGATAAAATAATTAACTTGATTAATTTAATATGTGCTTCTATGGATATCAACAATCATGGAAAAAATTATTAGACCATCAAAAGTCATCAAAAACAATGGTTATGCAATCAAGTACTGTGTGTATCATGTGACTAAAACAAACAGAAAAAAACATGGAATGTCTAAAAGCACTGGTTTTGTCCGTATAATGCCATAGCTATTGATCTAAGAACTTATAATTATGGAAGTAAATATGTTTTCCCGACGCCTCTCCTCATGGGAAGCAGAATCGTGACGTTTGATGCATTTCAGTGATGTAAAGGTCGGATAAATGCCATTGAGACTGAAGTCGCATTGTAAAATATCAGATACATATCAAATTTCAGACCACATATGAAAGTGGCCTGGGTTGGATTTGAAAAAAAAATTGTCTTAAAATTGGCTATAGGTCACATATGGGGAAATAATAGTACTGTTTATGAAAAATAGTTTGTAAGTTGATTGGGTTCGTTATATCTTCCATTTCAATTCATTAATGGTTTTCTTTTCATCAGATAAGTGAATTAGAGGTAGATGGGGTTTTTTTTACCTGCTGCAGGTCGGAAGCCTTTATTTTGAAAGGATTCCCAGCCGATCAGTGGGATTCACTTGTCTGATGAAAAGAAAACCACTAATGAAAGAAAAAAATAGTTTGTATTTTGGAACATTTCAGCATTAGAGATTCTTCCACTTAAACAACATTTTGCAGGAGACACTTTTAAAGTTCATTGTTTCCAACAGAACTATATTTAGATGAATGAATGGATGTGGAATAGTTTATTTTTAGATGAAATAGTGTTACTTATTCAACCTGTATTTAACCACAAAACACACATTGAAATTTGTATTGATAAGAGTAGTGGTTAAAAAGTTATTAAATATTTTATATCAGCAGATGCTTTTAGTCACTAGTGGCACTTTAGGTCTTTGAGGGTTCAAGATACATTTTCCACTTTTTGTTTTGTAGTACATCAAACTGGTATCCCGAGTAGTGGATTCTTGAAAATCACTAGTATAGAGCCTATTTAAATGGGATGTTTTCTTGCCTAGACTACGATGACTGTAAGATCTGGGGGATCTGTGACCAGCTGTGTGAAGACCGTCCTGGGACGCACCACTGTAGCTGTGCTAATGGATACTTCCTGGAGCAGGGTCACGTCTGCAAAGCCAATGTATCAGGTAATGTTGTGGTCGTCACTGTAGTCATAGTAACACACATAGTTCCTGTTGCATGGAATTGTGGAACTGTACTCAACATTTGGATAAAATTGATATGTTTGGGGTCTTTGTTATGAGGACAGAGGGTGTTGTATTTTAGACATCCTGGAATGTAAAGCCCTTTGAGGTGAATCTCTGATTTGTGATATTGGGCTTTATACAGAAAATGTAATTGAATTTTTTTAGGTAAATCTTTCAGTAACATTTTACAGAAGATTGACAGTATGATTTTAATATGTGCTTTTTCTTTTCCCATAAGGATTTGCTGGAAAAAAAAATGATCCTTCATATTAAATACAGCTGCAATACAGGGCTGAGCTCAAGTCCTTAGCCTTAACACCCCCCCAAAATAAAATTTTAAAAAAAGACAAAAAGATCTTTAAAGTACATTATAACAATCTAGAAAATTGCAGTGATGATGAATATAATGATTATAGCAACTGTCACTATTATGGTATTTGTAGTTGTTTTTTATTGATTATACGCTTTCTTCTTTAAATCCTCTTTCTTTATTATTATTATCATTATTATTATTTAAAACCCCTGCTTTATCTTTTGAACCCTCTACTTTAACTTTCATTTCCTCTTCTGTTTCCACCTGAATATGCCCAATCCACACAAAATAATCAGGAATAGTCATGCGCACGCACACACATACATAAACTCGCCTGTAAATATCCCTCTGTTTGTACCTGTCTTTGTTTTGTTTGTCTATAAACTATTCTGCTTTGTCTTGTAAGTATAAACTTGTATGTCTTGAAGTCTGTGAATTATTATGCTGGATATCTTGTCTTGCATTGTCTTATATTCTTTTTGTTGTCCCGTCACAATGTTTGTCTAGCACTAAAAAAATAAAATAATAAAAAAATACAACTGCAGTAGTTTTAAGTGTTTACTTCTCTCCAGCTGGGATGCCGCAGCTGATCTTCACCAATGGGGGAGATGTGATGATGGCGGATGTACACGGCCGCTTTGTCAGGACTCTGGTGCCGTCCCAGGGCAGAGGTTACGCTGTAGGCGTGGCCTATCACTGGCGTGGCGAGAAAATCTTCTGGAGTGACACCTACACCAAAAAGGTCTGGGTCATTCTTGATGATGGTTTCCCACTGAACATCACAGTTTTATTAACCCTTAGAGACCCTTCAGGCCATTTCTTTACATTTTTGTTAATTTGGTGATCAGTATGGCTGTGTTACAGCTTATGGAACAAATCTCTGTAAAAATGTTCTTTTTCAACATATTTTTTAATCTAATACAGTTGCTGTACAGACATTTCTTGCACCCTCTGGGGACTTTCAAGGAGAAAATGCACACACAAAAAAATTGCTGTAAAATCATCATATAACAATATTTTTCAGATTTTTTTAGACATGTATCTCTGAAACCACTTCAGCTCTGCTCAAAACTGACAAATATTCAATAATTTTCTGTATTTTACACTTTAAATATCACTTCAAATACATTATGCCACTTGTTTTTATTAAAAATCATCACAAAATATTAATATATTTTCCATGTAACACATGGTGGAGGGCTGTAGCATTGCTTTGTACCGGAGTCTTGGATGTGTCAGAGATTAGCAAAAACACCGATTCATTGCATTAGAGGTTTTTTTTGCAGTGCAGGACCCTCATAGCAAAATAAATTTCATTTACTGATATCGAAACCACAATTTTTAACCTCACATAAAAAAATACTAGTACAATGAAATCAATATTGTTGCCACTTTTGACATATCCAAGACTAATCAATGGTAATGTCCCATTAATTCTCTCAATTTTGTGGTTTTTTTTTTTTCATAAATATCAACAGCAACAACATGTATTCAAACTTACACTTAAAGGGACTAAATTCTGAAAATGATTGAAATGCTGGTCACTTTAAGTAGAGGTGAAGTGGTTTAAGTGGTTCAAGAGAGTTATGCAGAAAAAGGCAGGAAAATATTGATATATGATAATTTTTATACTGGGTTTTTTTGTACATGTAAATTTCTGGCTCAGTGGTCCCCAAAGGGTAACATATTATAGGAATGCACACGGGTAATGTGAAAATAAAAAAAGTAAAGGAAACCTGGGATGCCATGCATTAAAGATGACACTCAAACAATGACTTTGTTTCCAGGTCTACTCTGCTAACTATAATGGAGGCGACATCAAAGAGGTTCTAACTAGGGCAGTCCATAATGTCCAGAACCTGGCCGTAGACTGGATCAACTTCAAACTCTACGTTTTAGAGGCGATGGTAGAGCGGATTGACGTATGTGACTTTGATGGAGGGAATAGGATCACACTGGTGGCTGAAAACCTGCAGACTCCTCACGGTCTGGCCCTTGACCCTACAATTGGGTGAGTATAAAGACCCAATGGTGCCTTCACTTGCTCTTCATAAAATTGGACAGCCATTGTTGAACAGGCTCCAGGTCACTAAAAATTTTATCTTAGTAATATATGATGCAGCTATGGAAGATTTTAAAAGAATTTAATTCATTTTAGGTTTTAAATTGTTACATAATTCATTGTATTACTTTTTCTTTCCAATGAAAACATAAGAATTCACCAACATTTCTCTTCCTTCTTTGAAGACCATATTTTTTCTTGTTTGCAGTTATATGTTCTTCACAGATATGGGCCTCAGTGGTGAGCATGTGAAGCTGGAGCGTGCTTTCATGGATGGCAGTAACCGTGTGGAGCTGGTGAGAATCCGGCTAGGCACTCCAACAGCAATTACCCTTGACATTGTCACCCGGAGGGTCTACTGGTCTGACAGTCATTTCGACACAGTGGAGACTGTTACCTACAGTGGCCTGGACAGGTAAACGCTGCCCTGAAACAAGTCTGGTTGGAAAGAGGGAGGATTTGTTCCAATTGTGTAACATTGTATTATCAGGGTTCCCCAGGGTCTTAAAAAGTCCTAAAAGTCTTGAAAAAGTCTGTAAAATGTATTAAATTTGATTTAATAGGTCCAAAAGTCAACATGAGGAACTGCAAGTTTATTAATGCCTAGGTGGGGAAAAAAGATTATTGTAGACCTGACATGAGTTTTCTTAAATTCTAGGAGTCACAAATTATTACCAATGGCTGTGAAATGGGCATTAAATTCTGTTCTAAGTAGCCTTAAAAAGGCCTTAAAAAGACTTAAATTTTACTTGTAGAATCCTGTTTATTTCTAGTAGGATTGACAATTGCATTGGTATTTTCACAGCTCCCCAACAAAGTAAAATATCTTCTCAAAAACTGCATGTAAAGTAATGTAATAATACACAATAAAATTTTTGTCTACATATAAGATATTGGCTTGAAGCTGTTTTTTACCGTTTATTTGTAAAATAAGCCTGAAAATATGTTAGAATTTTAGGTATTACTCTGTGGTGTTTTAAATGTGTTTCTGACAATCATACATCAAAGCTAAATCTTAGTAACCCAGTCATTACATGCACTTGTCTGGAAAGTAATCAGGTTTTACTGACACATCTACAATATATACTGTGTCGTGCTTCATGTCAAAATTAAGGTATGTGTTTCCTTAGGAAAACGGTGCTCAATGGTGGAACCCAAGCTCCACATCCTTTTGGAATGGCTGTATTTGAGAACCATGTGTTTTTCACTGATTGGACCAAGATGGGTTTGGTGAGAGCTAATCGATTTAATGGCAGCAATCCAACGCTCCTGTATCGCACTGCAAAGAGACCAGGCCATGTTGTCGTCTCACACACTGTTCTACAACCCTTTGGTAAGAAGGAACATGCATGGCCACACCTGACTTTAAAAACACCTTAAACACCCCTGAATTGACATTTTATTTTCTCTTTCACTTTTTTTGTACTTCTCTGGGAAGGGTGTGGTCACTCGCCCTTTAAAATGTTTTAACTCTGTAAACATTCCTAAACACTACACCAACAGACCTGAACACATTTGCTCTTGTCTGACAGTGTTAAACCCTTGTGGGAGACACAACGGAGGCTGCCAGCACATTTGTGTCTTGAGTCACCGCACTGACAATGACGGCTTGGGCTTTCGCTGCAAGTGTCGCCATGGTTACGACCTGCAACCTGACCGTCAGAGCTGCTTCAGTGAGTTTCCTTAATGGAGTGGAAAATGACCCGATGTTTAGAGTTAGCTTATTTTTATTGTTAAATAGAATGTCTAACTGCAGGTAACCATTGCCATGCGTTCTTTTAACAGAGGTGAAGGACTTTTTATTGATGGCCACGTCTCTGGCGGTGCGTGGGATACCTCTAAACTTATCCCTCCAGGAGGACCTCACCCTCCCCCTCACAGGACTTGGGACTTCTTTCTCTGGCTCTGCTGTAGAGTATGATGGCAATGAGGAGGCTCTTTTCTACAACGACAGGTCCAGAGGCCTCATCTATAAGTCAAATATGAACGGCACAGGTGAATTAAGTTTCATGTGTGTTTTACAAGTCCATTGAATAATTCCTGTGAATTTAGTAGTTTGAGTGCATAGGAGAATGGATATTATATTTTGTGTTGCCTCAAAGTATTGATGGACATTCACAAAATGGTGTTCCTTCTGCATTTTCAGTTCAGCAGATTTTGACAGGCTACCGAGTGGGAACAGTCGACACCATGGCTTATGACTGGACGTCCAAAGTTTTATTTTGGACTACAAGCACGTACAAATCAGTGGTGGCCTTTAGAGTCACAGACAAATCCAGGCGAGACATTGTGACTGGGTTAAGGTACCCCAAGGGAATTGCAGTGCATCCTAGTGCTGGGTGAGTCCTCAAATCAAAAATCAAGTCACTTCAGATTAGGCCTGGGTATCATGGCCAATTTCCTTAATTGATTCGATTTCGATTCATAAGGTTCTGAATTGATTAATCATGATTCAGTTTGATCTGATAGTGATTCGATTCAGTATTAGTTGATTGATTTAGATTCATTTAATGATACCAAAGTGCAATTTTGAGCTGAGGCGGTGAAATTCAAACTGAAGACGCTGTACTATTCCTCCACACTCAGCCATAGGTGATACTATCACCTATGGTGAGTATGGATCCAAGTTCGTCCCGGGGCCTATCTTCCCCAGGGGCCTGTGAGATGGAGCCAGTTGCACCTTGGCGTCAGTGGTACCCGGGTCAGGTACTCTTGGTCCCACTCTGAAAAATCAATCTAATCCACTATTACTCGATTACGCAAAATTAAATTGAAATTGATCCAAAATCGATCAAATCTTCTTCTTTTTTTTTTCTTTTTTTTTTTTTTTTTACCCATTCCTAATTCAGATGTATCCAAATACTTTAAGGATACAGAATTTTCTATTGGCCTCTATAGTTGAGTTTAACCTTGAAAAAATGTTTTTGTCTTTCAAATGTATCTGAATAACAGGGTGCTTGCGTGGATCTTGAAAGTCTTAAAAAAGTCTGGAATTTTGTCTGAAAGTCTTGATTAAGTACAGAGAAAAAAGTTTGTCTCACAGTTAAATTTTATGCTCAAAGGCACATAATCAAGCATATAAAAACGATATGATTTCACTAACCATCGGTACTGGAATGATTCTAGTGAAACTTGTTAAAGTGATATCCATGCACTTTTGTAATTTTGATATGTTTTAAAAACTTTTCTATCAGAAAAGCATAATTCACTGCAAATTATGCATACAGTCATTCATACTTTTATTAAAATGAACTTTTCTACTACACACAACAGGTACAATTTCAACGAAAGACGTAGGCACTGAACTATAAAAGTACATAAAGTCAAGGTCTTGGGGGGAAACAATAGCATTTTTGAAAATGTCTGGAAAAGTGTGGATTTTTTATTTGATAAAGAGCAAGCACCCTGGAATGAGAATGTATCACAACCTGATTACAATGACATACATATGGTTGATCATTTTTCTCTGGTTTAGCTTACCTAAAATGTTGTATATATCATCAAAAAAATTTAAAAGAAGTTGTCATGTTCATCCACAGCTACCTGTTTTGGTCTGACTGGTACCGGCCAGCAGTCATATTTAGAGGCTTCACTGATGGCAGCAATGCTGTTCATTTGGTGAACACAACTCTGGGAATGCCATTTGGACTCGCTGTTGACTATGTGTAAGCATCATGATAGTCTTTAGGCATATTGGATTGTCAATTTCCAGCTGATTTAAATAGTGTTTGTTGAATGCAGTATTGTTTTGTATTAAATTCTTTTTTCTGTGCTCTGATGTTGGCAGCTCGGACAGAGTGTACTGGGTGGATGCACTGTTGGACCAGATTGGTCACATTAGCATTGAAGGATATGACAGAGAAACAATCAGCAATATTGGTCAAATCACTAATCCCTACTCTCTAACAATTTATTCAGGTGCGTTTCAATGTCATTTTACTACACACAACGCTTTCTACTCGGCTTCTATTACAGCAGATGGCATGATTTGAATTTAGATTGCTAATTTAATATGGACATTTGTAGTTAATGTGCTAAAATCAATAAACCGCTGTCATTAATTGCCAAAGAGGATGAGATTAATCATTTAATTGTGTACATTTATGTGCAGACTACCTCTATGTGTCTGATACAAGAACCAAAGGAATATTTGAGATGAGGAAGAGGGATGGAGGAGGAAACATTATGGTCAGGCAAGGAGTCACTGGTATCATGAATGTCAAGGCCTACGTAGCCGACACCCACAGCAGTAAGTTAACACACACCTGAAATCCACACACCAAGTACATTCGACTGTGAAGGAGAGAGGAAATCAGTCCTAAAATGATGTTACTGATGGATAGATGGCTAAGCAGTCGGCTGGAGAGTCGGCTAGGGACCGAAGGGTCACTAGTTCGATTCCCCGGACTGGCAAAGTGATGTTGGCTGATGTGCCCTTGAGCAAGGCACTTAACCCCCCCATTTACTCCCAGGCGCCTGACATGGCAGCCCACTGCTCCTTAGCATGCAGTATGTGTGTGTAATGCAACATCTAGGATGGGTCAAATGCAGAGGAAAAATATCAGTCTAAACTGACAATAAAGATTCTTCTTCTTCTTCTACTGCCATTGTGCAATGTCAAGTCAGGATACGCAATGAATACAGTAATCTAGAAACCAGTGAATTTTTCTTTTTTTTTTTTAAATCTTTGTTTTGTTTGTAAATTAAAGCGTACAAGAATTATTTTGCAAAATGAACAAACATAAAAGAAAGACAGAAAAAGAACATTTTTAACAGTTTTAGTTTATCTTGTTGGATTTGTACAGCACTTTGGGCACTTTGCGTTGTTTTAAATGTTCTCTATAAATAAACTTAACCTTGACCTTGACCTCGGATGTCTGTTTCAGCTTTCACCAGCCGATGCAATATGGTGCCCAATGGTCAATGCAGCCACTTCTGTTTCCCAACCCCCTCTTATGGTCGGGTGTGTGGCTGTCCATACGGTATGAAACTACAGTCCAATCAAAGGGACTGCATCAAGGACGACTCTGTCCCCCCACCAGACACCAACTGTGGTGACTATGCCTTCGAATGTGATGAAGGACGCTGTCGGCCCAACTCCTACCGCTGTGACGGGATTGCTGATTGCATAGATCAGACTGATGAAGCTAACTGCACCGATACAGGTAAAAATGCTCATATTTGAGGAAACAAACAAGGAAAACCCTCCAACCTCTACCATATAGGCCCATTCCTTGTCATAGGCGAACTAGTTAAATACTTAGGGCTCCCAAGCCAACAGGGGGCCCCAAAGCTGCATGTTGAGCCTCACCTGAGGAAAACTAAAGTAGCTTGTCTTTATTTCCACCTATCTCATGTTTATTACATCCCTCATATACTTAGAAAATAAATGTAGGATATACATAAAATAAACTATAATGATAAGTTATGGCTGGCGTTTTTGTGGCATTAGTTCATATTCATCACATTGGTCACACAGTTAATGATGTCGACATGTATGATGGGAATAATTGACAGCTACCCACCTACCATTCCTGTTAGCGAGAGTATTACACAAAACTAGAAAAGCACTCGGTGAGTGCAGACCTCCGCCAGGCATAATAGTTCCCCCCATATTGTGACTCACACCAAAGTAATAATCCTACATTTATTTGTATCAGTGCCCTGACTGTTTTTTGTTTTTT
>JAPTGZ010000012.1:15060581-15071604 GCA_029814645.1 Fowleria isostigma
AAACGCAACATAATGAAAATATTGTAAACATGTTTGCCCGGGTGAAAATCACCCGGCGATAGTGTTCTAGGGTTAAGTAAATGCTACTTACTTGTCAGTATATTTTTCCAGTGTCATTTACTAAGGGAAAGTTGACTTTGAAAGGAATGCAAATACTTTATCTTTAAGCACAATGCCTAAAAATACAATAAATGTAATGGTTTGACAATAAATAAATACTGTTTTATTCTTCTCTAGCCTTCCACACCTGTGCAGCCATCGACTTCACCTGTGACAATGGAAAATGTGTGCCAGTCGCATACACATGTGATTACGTCGATGACTGTGGTGACAACAGTGACGAGCGGGGCTGCCCCTTCCCCACCTGCAACCCGTCAACTGAGTTCACCTGTGCTAATGGACGCTGCATCAACGCAGATTTTGTCTGTGATGGACATAATGACTGCAGAGACAACGCAACTTCTGACGAAATCAACTGCCGTGAGTTATGACTGCACGTTTATTTAATCCATAAAGATCCAGTGCTATTTTTCTGGCAGCTCCCGAAGAAATTTTTCAATTTAACCTATTTTAAGTGATTTACCACTGTTTATCGAAATAGTATCCCCTGTATTTTGCAGGGTTTTTTCAGTGACAATAAGGTGTTTTCCTATATTTAATTCACTGATCATGTAGACGTTCACAAAAGCTCAGTTTTAGGGTGAATGTTATTATATCAGATTCAGAAAAAAAACAAAGGAAAAGGGACTTACATAGAGATTATTTTGTTCAGAGGGGGACATTTGGGTCTTTATGGGTTAAAGAATCAATAGATTATTATGGAGGATAATATACATATACAATACACATCTTACACATAAGCATCAATAATAATAAACAATAATAATGATACATCTTCTCATAATTATAAAAATAATAAAATCTCTGACAGATCGATTGCAGCATTCGTATATTGTCAGATGTTTTTCTGTATTGCTGAATAAGTGATGTGAATAATTGGACTAGCCATTTACAGTGGTTCCCATTTTGACCTTTGCCCTCCTCTGCCCTTACAGCTGACAGAACATGCCCCGCAGGTCAAATCAAGTGTGAAAATACCAACATCTGCATCTACCCTCAAAGTCTGTGTGATGGCTTCAACAACTGTGGAGACAACAGTGATGAGAACCCTCTGTTCTGTGGTAAGGGCGATTTATTTAAATGAAATACTGAATGATAGGAAGATACCCTTTTGTGGTTCTTGGTAACCTTGTTATGAGCCTCTTCCAAAGTGTGTGATTTCCTTGTTACTCACTTTTTGTGGTGTTACTGTCATATAGCTGGTCGAACATGTGCTCCAAACCAGTTCCGTTGTGATAATGGAACGTGTATCCCTGAAACCTGGGTATGTGACGACATCGTAGACTGCAGAGATGGAACAGATGAACCTCCTTCCTGTGGTATTGTACTGCATTCATTTTATTTCATACAAAGAGAATTCAACTTACAATACATTCAGAGGACTTGTTTTGATTCTGTCTCTAAAGAAGGACACTGATTTAAGTTTGGGTTGCAAAACATTGTTCAGTTCAGTTTGTTTTGAATATACATAAAAAAAAAAAAAAATCCTACCTTAGTGCATAGAAATAAGACAGATTTCAAAAAATCATAAAAACATCATCCCTCCCCTCCTCATCACCTCTGAGGAGAAACAAACTGCTATATTTTTTATCAAGGACATGAATGATAATAGTGATTTTTTTTTTTTTACCTGAAATAAACATTGAAATGAAAAATCCAACATAAGCCATTTCAAATCGAAATAGCACTGCGGGTTCATCAGCTGTACTATCATTTTCAATGTCAATGGGACCTACTCTACCGCAATCAAATGGCTTTGCACAGTATAAATAGGGATGAATGCATTCATAAATACTATTTTGAACCTTTTATAAAAATAATGTAAAAGTTATTCATTCCTGGTGTACCAAACAAATACATGTAGCCTATGAGAAGAACGCAAACACACGCCTTAAGTTTCCACACGAACCTTGAAGCAGAACATATATACAGTAGTATGAGCAGGGTGGCCGCAAGCAGAGACCATGTGGAATATTTTATATTCTAGACTGACATCTAAGCGTGCACGCACTATACACATTCTCGTAGAAATGAGAGGTGAGGGTTGGATTAAATACGTTTTCTTCTTCCCACTCCTTTGCAGGCATTACATATTGAATTTATTTTGTTATTACTAGTGTACATGGCCATTACTATATTGTCTTGATCATCTCTATTTATTTGCTCTGTTATTAGTTCCTTATACACATAAAAGTATTGGGTATAAATAAAAGAATGTGAATGAATGAATGAATGAATATTCACTAACGGGTTGTTGGTCTGGGTTCTGCTTTTGTTCAGAGGATCAAATCGAGACCTGCAGCCCAAATCAGTTCACATGCACCAACGGTAACTGTATCCCTCAGTCCATGGTCTGTGACGGCAACAATGACTGCTGGGACAACAGCGACGAGGTTCCAGAGTTACAGTGTGGTAAGTTGTGTATTTTACTTTTACATTAGTATGACTTTTTTGTCGACTGTTTCTGTCTATATTTTGCAAACTTCTTATCATGTATGCTGTTTGTTGTCACCAAATACTCATCACAGGTCATCCTCATCTGTCTGTCTTCTGCAGGTCAACGCACCTGTAGTTCCAACCAGTTCACCTGTCCAACCTGGTATCCTGGTCACCCTCGCTGTGTGCCTTTTAGCTTTGTGTGCGATGGCGATAAAGACTGCGCCAATGCAGCCGATGAGCTCCAAAACTGCCCCAACAGGACCTGCCATATGAATGAGTTTGCTTGCGCTAATGGACTATGTATTCTCCTTCCCTTCCAGTAAGTACTAATGTATTTACTGGACTGAAAAAATGCATTCAGCTTGCATGAAATAAAGACTATCTGGGGGTGAACACAATAGTTACGAGTCAGGACGTCAATCGTAGCCGGCCTCTATAAAGACAGTGTGCAAACACTCCGCTGAGCCTAACAAGTTTACCATTAAGCAGCTGCTGTCATTACAGTATGTGTTCATGGTAAAATGTATTTTACAATAACTTGAGAGTTTTCTTCTTCAAGTTTTTTCTTTTTACGTTTTTTGGTGATTGACGGGTACAGTCGTTTTCACCAAAACATTTAATGATCACTTCATTTTTGGTTGCCAGATTTTCATTACAAATACAGTTTTCACTGTTTGGCACGATAATAGACACCTTCAGTAGCTCTAATACACAGTCTAAGGCTGCCGGGTCATCAACAAATCAAAAGGCATGAGACATGAGTTTGGGGTCCCCGAGTGCGGGGGTTCCCAAAGTTGGGGTTGGGACCCCGCCAGGGGGTCACGAGATGCCAAAGGGGAGTCGCAAAATAATTTGTCTGTGGCTGAAGGTGCTCTCCCTGAACACCTCAAGGCCAATAAATGTTATAAAACAAACACATTAATTTCAATAAGCATTAATACAAACCTCTGTTGAACCACTGCACATAAAACGGAACACAATGATTTAAATGTCCAGTACCCACAATGCAACACAGCAGATATATACCACAGAATCATTTAAATCGTATCATGGTTGTCAGGCTTTTCTGTTCTTTTGTGTTGTTATGCACATATTTAGATAAGTCTTTTTAGTGTGTGAGTTCTGTGTGCATATTTTATTTTATTTTTTATGTTTCAGTCACTTTAGGGATAGTGGGGGTCCCCAGTCTCTGGCACTGTTATTTTGGGGGTCGCGAGTTTAAAAGTTTAGGAACCCCTGCCCTAGTGGTCATAAGTAATCGTTTATCACTACAAGTACAACATGTGTTTATCCGTTCAGAATCTAATCTGCTGTGCATGGAAAATAACCTCATAAATCACTGTTCTCCCTCAGCTGTGACCGTGTGAACGACTGCGGGGATGGCAGCGATGAGCTTGGCTGCACCTATGACACATGCAGCAGTAGTCAGTTCACCTGTAGCAATGGCGCCTGCATCCCTGCCTCCTTCACCTGTGACGGGGAGAGCGACTGTATGGACGGATCCGATGAGGCGGACAGCTTGTGCGTCACGGCCCAACCCACCTGTGCTCCTCAGCAGTTCATGTGCAAGTCTGGCGAGTGCATTGACAACAACAAGGTGTGCAATGGACTCAAGGACTGCCACGACAACAGTGATGAAAAAGGATGTGGTAAGAGACACAAAGGCGTTGGACCATTATGTGTTAGTGCTGAGTACTAGTACTGAGTAAAAGAACACCATATTCTGCTTCTTTTCCAGTGTATTTGGATCGATATCTATTACATCCTGTACTATTCTAGTTTTATGTGAAAGCTGCAATGCATTAAATACCCTTTCATGCATGAATTATGAGAACCTTAGATGAGATTTTTGTCCTGAGTATTTTTATTCCTCTTTGGGCATGAAATAAAAAATTGTGATTGAATTTTTTTAATGAACCAATTTTTCGTGGAGTTAATCGGACACCACGTGTTTAATTTTTGAAGCAAAGACTCAAGTAGTTAGAAGCTATCGGCAAAAAGTGATATACTGTGTGAAAATTATGAAAAAAAAATCTGATGTTTTCTCAAATTTTAACATACTATAATACTAGTTATTACTCACGTTCTGGAGATGATATTAAAAAAAAGATTTTTGTTTAATAAAAGTGTTAATTACAGTGTTATAACATTTAGCAGTTGATTTACACTAAAATATGTCACCGTAGATCAGGTTTCTCAAGAACAGCAACATTACAGTAATGCTATGAATTGAAACGCATGGATATTTTCCTGAGACCCAGGAAGGGGAAAATTTAAGTTTAGGTTTTTTTTTGTTTTGTTTTTTACATTAAACAATTGTCTTGATTGGAAACTGCATAATACAACCATTTTCTCAGATACATTTTTAAAAATTTATTTATTTATTATTCATTTATTAATCTATTTATTTATTTATGGAATGTCCTTTGCAATGGACAGCATTATTTAAGTAAAACTGTCAAACTTTTGTCCCTTACAGAGGACAAAACTGTATTACTGGATCTCAGGTTACACAACAGTACAACAGTAAGATAGCCGTCCACTGTGACTACTATGCATGAAAGGGTTAATATTTACACTCTTTTTTTAATCCAGAAATGTCAAACCCTCCAGAGGGCAAATCTTACACAGAAGACATCGAAAGTCCCAGATGATGATTACTAAATGTTTTGTGCTTTTGTTGATCCACTGTGATCTGTTAGATGTTATGCACATGTGTAAATGATAAGCTGAGGCATAATATTGATAAAATCGCACTTATTTTTCTTAAAGAATTTCAGGTTGTTCATGATTGGTCGGGTTATTCATATGTTTTGTGAAAGCACAGTTTTGAAATGTAAACATCTGTATGCTGTAAGTTGAGTTCTTTTACACTAAAGCAAGAGAAAAAATGTGTTTTTGTTATCTTAATTAGTTATAAGTTTATTACATAATTACCTTAGTGGTTCAGCCAACTTGGGGTCAAATTGACTGTATATGACTGTAAATTGACTGTAAACTGTATGTGACCCTGCGATTAAATCTGACAAGAAGGAATGAGGACTTACTTCCAGGTCTGTTGAGGAGTGTCAGAAAACAGTTTCAACATCTGTAAACTGACTTTAAGGTCATCATGTGGCTTCCACTTAGTCAGAATAACATCAATCACAACACAATCATAACACTGATGGTGCTTTCTTAACACCTCACTTGCAGTTTCTAGCTGCATTAAAATGTACCCTGGTTGGGTTTATTTCTAGGATGGAAACAGCTTTTTAGATGGTTCAGACATTCTGAGGAATTGCAGTTTTATCCGACAAACTATTGTCAATCATTAACACATGAGATGAAATTAAATGAGAAATGAACCATGGTAGAGGGGAATAGAGGGTTTTAATAGAAATGAAGTCTGACAAAATAATAATATGGTGGCAACAAAGTGATTCTTCATTTCTATTCAAATGGAAACGATACCTGTCAAAACTGACAACACACAGTGATCTGTTACACATCTTTACAAACCAATCAGTGTCAAGTAGAGAAACAAAGCCCTCACAGGTGATGATGAAAGATGATGTAGAATGCAAATCTGAAGCAAAAACTGACCAGCTCAAATGCAGATAACGTAACCTTTTGTTTGGGTATTTTTTTTTTTAGATTTAACTGAGATGTTTTAACCCTTGAAAAAAAGACTATAATAACTATTTTGTGGTGACATCACTGCACAACTAAATAATGATGCAGCAATAAAAACACATATTGTTAAAAACAGATAAAATACATTATTAAAATAATGCTGAGGTAGTGCAGTGAGTGAAATGAATAAATATAAAACAAGAGAATGAATAGGTAATTATTACACAAATAAGTAAAAAGTTATTCCACAATTTTTCAAATGTAATTGCAAATCCCTTATTTACAGCCCACTGTTTAAAAGACAGATGGCGGTGGGAAAAACTGTTCCTGAACCTAGTAGTTTTCTGATATTATCCTTTGCCTTTTGCATTTTTCATCAAAAATCTGGTATCTTTTTGTATGTAATTTACTGCTCATTTAAGATGTTCATAAAAGCTCAGAGTAATTTGAATATTATTGTATCAAAACAGAAAACTTAAGAAAAAGGGACTTTTCTGGAAACTTTATATTTAATTAGCATAAAAACAAGCATCTACATCCATTGTCATTGATATATACTGTACATATATATACATATATGTGGGTGTATACGTTTATTAAATTTTTTTTCTCTATTGTATTGATCATTTCTTTCCTGCTACTTTGTATTATCCTTGAATGGAGTGACTGTAACACCCAATAATTTCCCCCTAAGATTAATAAAGTACACTGATTCTAAGTAGTGAAACTATATGGGATATCACTAGATGCTTTTGGTCGGCTAACTCATAATCACTATTTGTGTCAATGTTTTTTTCTGCTTTCTTTCTTTCTGTTTTCTCGTCCAGGAGTCAACGAATGCCGGAACCCATCTGTTCATAAATGCGCCCAGGTGTGTACAGACACCCTCACCAGTTACTACTGCTCCTGTTTCCCTGGATATAAACTCATGCCGGATGGAAAAGCATGCCAGGACCTCAACGAGTGTCTCAGCACGCCGGCGGTCTGCAGCCAGATCTGTGAGAACACCGTTGGCTCATACCACTGTAAATGTGCCCCGGGGTACATCCGAGAACCGGACGGACGTACCTGCCGCCAAAACAGTGGCATCGCCCCATACCTGTTGTACAGTAATCGCTACTACATCCGCAATCTGACCACTGATGGCTCGCATTTGAGTATAGTCCTGCAGGGCCTGTCCAGTGTGACTGCACTGGATTTTGATGACTCTGAGAAGAGGCTGTATTGGTTGGATGACGGAGTGGGGAAGATTGAGAGGATGCGCTTTGACGGAAGCGACAGGGAGACTCTGGTGAACACCAACATAGCAGGAGCAGAGGGCATGGCTCTGGACTGGGTGGGCAGGTGTGTAAACTGGGAAGATAATCATTATTAATATATGTCTGCATATTCTAGAATTTTCTTCCTTGCAATTGAATTAAATGTGCACTCAATTGCAGAGTGATTTAAAAATGCTTCATTGGATAATATGTGAAATGTATTAATAACTGGAAAAATATAATTATCTAAACATGGCTGCACAGATAGATTTATTTATTTTATTTGTTTATTTATTTATTAAAACATGCAAAGAAACAAACTAAAATAAAATAGTGATGCTATTTTATTTTGTGATATTCAAATTAAAATAATAATACATTATATAGATAAAAGTTGTGGGACACATTGAATTCAGGTGTTTCTTTTATAACAGGGGTCTGGGATACAAAACACTTTTAACATGTTATAATATAGTTTTATAGTGTGATAAATATCATTGCATTGGTTAGTTTGTTGTTTTAATCTTTGCTTCCAAAATGCCTCCAAAATAGTTTGTACTTAATTTTTCTCAACATTGATTTTTTTTTTTTTATCAATGAATGAAATTTGAAATGTTCTACCTCTTAATTTCTAAAATATTTTGCATGCTCTGACTGTAAATGCTAATTTTCTACCACAATTAGCCATCTACTTTTCTTCACATCTAATCTAATCATCCATTATTGCAATGTTCTACCTCTAAATTTCTAAAAAATATTGATATATATTTGTATATATCAAATCAGCATGAACAGGACATCTTACAGCTGCAGCCATGTGTCCCAATATTTTTGTCCATATAGTTTATAAATATCAATGTTTCCTTAAATTTTAATGGAAATTTTTTCTCTCCAAGAAAGATGTGAAGAAAGTAGATGGTTAGTTGTGGTGGAAAATTATGATTTACAGTCAGAGCATGAAATATATTTTAGAAATTTAGAGGTCGAACGTGTAAAATTATAGTAAAGGATGAAAAAAAAAATCAGTGTTGAGAGAAATTAGGTAAAAATCATCTCTGAGGCATGTTAGAAGCAACAATAACATTTTAAACCAAACTACCAAAGGGAATATCACAATATAAAACTATATTATGACAGTTGTTATTACTGTTTTGTATCTCAGCCCCCTGCTAGAAAAAAAAACAAAAAACACTTGAATTCAATGTGTCCCAATACTTTTGCCCATATAGTGCATCATGGGAAATTTCATTTTGTCCCTCCAGGAAGTTATACTGGGTGGACAGTTTTTATGGCTCAGTGCATGTGATGGAGCTGGATGGGCGCTACCAGAAGAAGCTGCTCACTGGAACGTTCACAGATGGAAATAACACATACGTTATCACCCGACCTCGTGGTGTTGCTGTCAACCCTAAATATGGGTACGAACACACAAACAGTCTAACACACACAACACACAGCTCAGCCTTGACTCACAACCAAACCCAAGTGTAACCTCAGAAAAACATACTTTTTTTAACAACATGAAGTAATGATGATAACTATGTTATTTTAATGTGAATTTGAAGGATATCTGTTTAATCTGTATTTTGGATTCTCTTCGTCTTGTCATCAGATGGTTGTACTGGACGGACTGGGCTGACACTGCGTACATTGGCAGAGTTGGCATGGATGGAACCAACGTCAGCGCCATTATCAAAACCAAACTGGAGTGGCCCAGCGCTTTAACTATAGACTACACCACCAACAAGATCTTCTTTGCAGATTCTCACCTTAACTTTCTAGAGTGAGTATATATTTTTGGTTCGGTTTGTTTCTTTGTTTATTAACACTTGTAGCTGCAAAACTATTGGTTGAATTCATACCAAATTGGGTTTATAGATTACCAGTGACCCAGAATAGATCTCATTACATTTTCCCCATTAGCTTATAATGGGTGAAATTCCAATCGTCTATAAAAACATCAATTTTGTTTCAATTTACTTCAAAATTGGCTCATATATAGAGGTAGTTTGTATGCTGATATCAGTACATGCATAGACATGATGTCATCTGATGAATTGATGCCAAAATAAGTTTCAGTACATGTGAGGGGTGGGGTTTGTTGTGCCTGGCACCACTTGTATTCAGACTGATGTGTCATCCAGTTGTGTTATCGCAGTGGAAAACATACATGTGGATTAGGGTTGTGGTGAGAAATTGGTGCTTGTTCTATATATACATTTGCTCATCAAAAGTACTGGAAAAAAATGTTATTTGATGAAGTGTTTAAAAGAAAGTAATCAGAGAGTATTTATTTTAAAGGAGATAGTTTTAGATTCACAAATAATATTTCCATGAAACCATAAAGATCTAGAATTTATGGTGACTTCCAAATTAATTTCCTCTACGTTAAACCACAAACATTTATTATAATATTATTCTTTGCATTTGTATTTTCAATGAAAATCTTATATTTCTACATTTCCAGTATTTAATTTTAGCTCAGAATAAATTTAAAGCAGAGAAAATTGGGGGAAAAGGGAGTTTTTCAGCTAGATATAATTAACTGAATGTAAAAATAAGCATCTGCAACCACAGTCATTCGTTAAACTCCATGGGTTTTATTGTGTTGGAGAAAATGACAGTGTGTCAGTGAGCCTCAGAATGTCCAAAAAATCCTGAAGCTGCATTTTATTTGAATTGTTTAAATGTATGGATAGGATTCACGGTTAAAAAATTATTAAGTACTGTAGGTGTTGTAGGTTGCTTCTACTTGTTTGCATCTTTTAAGGTTAAAAATGGTTTTGTCATGTAATGATGTTTGCTGTGAGATCATGGTATTTTTAGAAATTATCCATACTGTTGCAGCTTTAATGTGGATGTTATAGTGTATGTTTACAAGGCTTTGAATTCCTGACAGTTGAACCACAGTGAAAAACCTGTCACTGTTCCAACGTTTAGTTTTGCAGACATGGATGGTCAAAACAGACACCGGGCCATCGCCGGTTCTCTTCCCCACGTCTTTGCTGTTTCCCTGTTTGAGGACTGGGTCTACTGGACAGACTGGAACACACACACTGTGGAAAAGGCGCATAAGTACACCGGGGAACAACGCACAGTCATGGGCAACAACACTCACCGACCCTATGACATCCAGGTCTACCACCCTTACAGGCAACCACGAAGTACGTGAACGTGACCTGGAGGTCTGTTTGTGGATAAAACACACTGATGCTCAGAACTTACTGATGATGTTTTGTGTTGTGTTGTTTTTTTTAATGTATGTGTTCTCCAGGTGAAAACCCTTGCACTTCCCATCACCTGACTTGTAGTCACCTGTGTCTGATCGCCCCTGGTGGGCAGGAAGCCACTTGCACATGTCCAGATCACTTCATTGGCATCTCAGTGGGCTTCAAAATCCAGTGTGTCGCCGACTGCTCCAGCACCCAGTTCCGCTGTGGAGACAATGAGAAGTTAGTGTGACAACAGTGTTAATCTGTCAGTCTTAACTCTTTACCCCTTGGACGCCTACCAGGGACAACCCATATATATGTTATTATGGAATATTTTGTTTTCCAGTGTGTTGTTTCTTTTTCCAGTGGCTATAATTG
>JAPTGZ010000012.1:15083200-15094126 GCA_029814645.1 Fowleria isostigma
TTTTATTAGTCTTTGGTTCATTTATTTGTGTATTTTCAGACCCTAATAGTTCATAAAGTTTGAATGTGAACCCTCCAAGTGCTGCAGAGCTATCTTTATATTCATATTGGCAAAAATCGAGTGGATTTCTACAACCTGTTTAAATTCCTTCTTAATTTGTTATGTCTGTAACTGGTTACATCACAACATTTTTCCGTATAAGGTCAAGACTTACGACAGACATTTCTCCGAGTTCGCCTTAATTGTTTGTCAGCAGCAGCGATTATAGTACATACTGAAAATATGTCCAAACATCAAGCCCATTATCTAAGATGTTTAATTGTTGGTTGTATTAACAAACACAAGTCAGAGCAGCATGGTCAACAACCTGGAGGGGGTAGGGTGTGAAGTGGCTCATTTGGATTTAAAGGGCCAGCGCTCAAAACCACCTTTCTCATGTCATTACTCAGAAATAGGGTTGAATATGAACCTGTGGAGTTTCACTAATGTAGAATTCAGACCCAAGCACAGCATTTACAGTTTATGTAGACCACAGGGAAATGTTTTGAAATTAACAATTACATTTTAAAAAATAAATTTAAATAATTTAAATAATCTTGTGTTATATTACACACCTGTAGAATGTCCCGGAGGCTCTCATGGGGTTTTATGCTCCTCTCTGCTTTTTTGTTTTAATACTGTATACTAATACGTATTTGCTACATTCCATTTATCCGTATTTTCTACAAAGACTGAGAAATGCGCATATGTGGTTATGCCTATCAGCAAAAACAATATTCCAGAGACTGTACAGTATATGATCATCTGGACAGTGAAAGGGATAGATCATAATGGATCATTCTCATTTCATTACTCAGAAATAGGGCTGAAGATGAGCCTGTGGAGTTGAATTAATGTAGAATTCAGACCCAAGCATAGAATTTACTGTTTATCTGGGTATGATTTAAAATGCATAATTCCATTTAAAAAAGGAAAATATCACTCCTTTAAATTTTAAGGTATGGAGGTAAATTGAAAATGTTGCTGTCACCTTCAGGGCCAACTCCGCTGCTGCTTCTACCAGAGAACATTCGTATCCGGAGATTTAACCTCCAAACACAAGCCTATCACGACTTCCTCCAGGAAGAGGAGCACATCATGGCCGTGGACTATGACTGGGACCATAACAACACCGGATTCAGTACGCCACATTCAAACATTTTTTAATGTGACAAAATGAGCAGGCAAATAAATCTGAGAATATTTGTGTTGATGTATTTGCCAGGTATGGTCTACTTCACTGTTGCTGGAAAAGCGTCTGTGCCCGGGGCCATAAAGAGAGCGTATCTACCCTCAGTGGATGACGGCAGTAATAACATCGGTGCCGCTGTAGACCTTGGCGTCAAATACATCACCAGACCAGATGGCATCGCTGTGGACTGGGTGGGCAGGTGAGGCTGTCTCTGTGCAGAAGCCCTTTCATATGTAGAGGAATGTTTCTTATTCCATTTAATTTCCATTTCTTCTTCCCACAGAAACTTGTACTGGGCTGACTCCAGACTGAGGAGGTTAGAGGTGGCCATGTTGGATGGACGATACAGGAAACACCTCGTCAAGACTGAGTTGGGCCACCCATCTGCCGTGGCCATCAACCCACGTCTGGGGTGAGATAGACCGGGTTACCATACCATAAAAAAACATCACAGACAGTATTACACATACCTGGAAAGTAGGTAGGTGCTGTGCATTTATTCATTCTGCCTATTTTATTTTGCTTGGTTTGTATATTTCATCTTTTTTACCATGAAATGTTTTTTCTCTATACATAGAAACTATTTTACACATCTCAAAAAGGCATAGAAGAAAATGTAGCTGCTTTGCTGTTGGAATAGTTTGATACTTTTTAACCCTTTAACCCCTGGGACAATATTTCAATGCTGTTGTGAACTTGCATGTGTTTCAGTGTCATAAAAGCTGCTGCGAGTATGCGCTTATAATAATAATAATCATTACATTTATATAGCGCTTTTATACTAAGGCATACTCAAAGTGTGTACAATGGATCCATTATTCATTCACACTCTGGTGGTGGTAAACTACATCTGTAGGCACAGCTGCCCTGGGGCAGACTGACGGAAGCGTGGCTGCCAATTTGTACCTGAGGTCCCTCCAACCACCACCAAACATTTGTACGCATTCGTACACCAGTATGAGTAGCCACACTGGAGGCACGATGAGTGAAAGGGTCTTGCCCAAGGACACAACAGCACATGACTAGAACAGAACGGGAATCAAACTGCCAACCTTTCAAAACAGGGTGGAATAACAGAAAAAGTTAAAGAGAGGAATTGAAATTTGACAGAATTTTACTGAATAAGTCACTCAGAATGAACATCAGTGATTGATTAAGGATGTTGAACATGAACTGTGAACTGGAACACACTGAACAACAAGTTTTTGAATTTGGCCCATTAGTTTTTGTTTTGGGGCTCTTTTTTCTAAATCAGTCCAGCTGATTTTTGGACCCTGGTTAAACTCCAAAGAAGCAGTTACACAGTCAAAACTCAGTAAAACACATTTTTTTAGAAAATGTTAATAAGTAAAATCACCACAATACTTCAAACAACAGTAAAAACAAAACAAACAAAAAACACAAGGAGGAAAACGGTGTTTAAAAAAAAAAGTCCTGTTTTATAGTGAGTCAGTCAAACCCACTGCTCTGTGTTTTACCCCCCTTATTACATAGGTGGCGGGGGGTGCTCTGAGCATGCTCAGATGTCTATGGAAAGAACAAGGTCCATTCTCTCAGCACAGTTGAAAATTTTTCCTATTGAGAAAAGGATTGAATTTTTATGAATATTTAAAATAAATCCTACACTCAGAGCGTTTACCACAGGCACGTCAGGAGTTAAAGGGTTAAAAAATTCAAAAAATACTTGCTGGTTTGTTGCAGGATGCTGTACTGGGCTGATCGAGGGGCTGAGCCCAAGATCGAGTGCGCCTGGCTGGACGGGCAGGAGCGGAAAGTCCTTGTGTCCGAACGCCTGGGTTGGCCAACTGGCCTTTCAATAGACTACACCAACGGGGACCGGATCTACTGGTCCGACTCCAAGGAAAGCCGCATCGAGTCTGTTCTGCCTTCAGGAGACGACCGTAGGACTGCTGTTTACATAGGTGAGCATGGAAGGGCTTCACACATAATGTATCTATGCATTATGGATAATAAAGTAGGGCCTTAACTGTTGTTGAAAATCCATTATGAAACCACTGTATATGTTTCCTAGATGTGAGAAACCCCTTCAGCGTGACCGTGTTTGAGGACAGCGTTTACTGGAGTACTCAAGAAAAGGGCGAGGTGTTCAGACAGAACAAGTTTGGTCGTGGTGTGAAGACTCAGTTGATGACTGCCGGGCCTTGGCTGACCCAGGTCTCTGTTTACCAGCAGCAGAGATACAACTCCATCAACAGTAAGGACCACACCACCACAGCACAACATTACACACAGACCGCTGTACACTGGGTCAAGGTTTCATTAATAATGTACAAGCAGTGTTTTTATTTTAATTCCCCGTGTGTTTGCATTCAAGGCACAGGGGACTATTGTTTGTCAGACTTATATAAAAACCTCTGGCAAAAAAATGCGGCCCAGAGCATTGGAAATAGACCAAATTATATTGTTACAAAAATGTGCAGCTTGATATCAAAAGATCTGCTATCATCTGGATTAACATTCCAATGCATGGATTTCGTCACAGTTGTGAAAAACTGGCCAAATTTGTCCATCCAAAATGAATTGGGCCATTTTCAAGTGGATACCGTTCCCACATGATTGAGCCTAAAATTGTTCCAAAATAAAAAAACATGTCCGGCTTGGCCCAAAGATTATCTACATTGTCACGTCGTAACAATATACACAAGTGGCTGAATGGGACAGAGCAGCATGGTCAACAGCCTGGAGGGGGTGGGGTGGGAAGTGGCTCATTTAAAGGGCCAGCACTCAAAATGACCTTTCTCATGTCATTACTCAGAAGTAGGGTTGAAGATGGACCTGTGGAGTTGAATTAATGAAGAATTCAAACCCAGGCATAGCATTTACAGTCAAATACATAATTCCATTTAAAAAAGATAAATATCACTCCTTAAATGAACCCTTACGTTCCAGAAACTCAGGTTTTTTGTTATATAGAAAGAGTAAAACATGGAAACATGTCAGGCCCTTTAAGCTGTTATGTTGATATGTCTGCAGTGAAGAATCCATGTAAGGGGACGTGCAGCCACCTGTGTTTGCTGCGACCGGGTGGATACACCTGTGCCTGCCCTGAAGGAACCAACTTTGTACCTGGCAGTAACACTGAATGTGATGCAGGTATGTGTTAGTGCAAAATTCATGAAATGGAATTATACTGCAACCTCACATGATGGTAGTATACATATAATTGACAAAGATCATACTAATAAAACACTACTTTTCACTTAATGTACAAAATTATGTGATATATATTTTGTTGAAATATTGTTTCAGGGTTTGACCCAGTGCCCACAATGCCACCACCATGCCAATGTCAAAATGGAGGCACCTGCTACTTTGATGACAACCAGGCTCTCTGCAAGTGAGAAAACTTACTCATCTGAAATAAAACTTGCGAAATGTATATTGTCCTAAAGGGAATGGATGTAAGATGTGCTTGTATTTCAATAACAGGTGTCCACCAGAATGGGATGGAAAATATTGTGAAATAAACAAGTTTGATGTGATTGCATCCTCAGGTATATGTGCATATTTTTATTTTATTTTTATATAAATGTGATATATTAATAAAAAAATATTAGACCATCCTTTGTTTTCTTCACTTTCTTCATTTTAATGCCTGGTACAACTAAAGGTACATTTGTTTGGACAAATATAATGATAACAACAAAAATAGTTTATAAAAGTTTAATTTAAGAGCTGATATCTATCCATTTTCCATGGTTTTGTTGATAATAACCAAAATCACCTAAGTTCTTACATTAATAGATATGACATTGCACTGACAAAAATAGTACTTTTAGACATTCCATGTTTTCTTGTCTGTCTGTTGTAGTCACATAATGCTCACAGGAGTTAGTACTTGATTACATAACCATTCTTTCTGATGACTTTTGATGGTCTAATCATTTTTTATAATACCTTTTTTAATTATTAATCAAGTCCTTTTATCCCTTCGTGACTTCCTCTGTTTCTCTTCTTTCTTCTCAGCCGGAATAGCCATCGGAGTGACAATAGCAGTTGTTGCTCTGTTTGTTGGTCTGGTTTATGTCGCCAGGAAAAAGAAAAACGTGCTGGAAAGGCTACGGGATAATTTACCCAGCATGCCATCAATGCCCTCCATGCCATCGATGCCCTCCATGCCATCGATGCCCTCCATGCCCAATCTGTCACAGTTAAGGTGAGAAAAAATGAATCGTAGATGTCCGTATTTATTTAAAAAAGAAAAAAAAAATCTTGCAGTTCTTGATTTGTGGAGGTTAGACATTAAACTGATTATTGTCTTTGCCTTTAGTGCAGTTACCTACACATAGTCTCATGTTATTCCTAATATTGTGTATTTTCAGAAATGGTTTGTCTGCACCAGCATCAACAGCAGAGGCAAATGAAACAAGGCCTGACACTGAAGCGGTCAGTACTAAAATATAACATGATAAACTCCTCAGAAAACAAAAGCCTATTTTTACACATTGATATTTTTCAGGTGCCGTGTATATCTGTGCCCATGTCGCTGACGGAGCAGAGCTGCTTTGAGAACCCAGCATATGAAACTGGAGCGCAACCGGTTGCTAACGGTGTAGCAACAGCCACATCTATTCCCAATGGAACAAACCAGGTCAATAAATAGAAATCATTACTCTTCACCAGTGTTGTTTAGTCTCATACAAGATACATATTTCCCATCTATATGGATCATAAATGTATTCCATCTAGATCTATTCTGACATGTAAAATGAAACTGATCTGTTGAATCTGACTCTATTGTGATTCTGTCTGGATTTTCAGAAAAGCATTAATAATCCTTTGTACATGAATAAGCTTCAGGTTGCAGATGAACCCATCACAAGTGTGGAGGATGGAAAGGTTGGTTTCACATTCGTCCCCAATCTTTAATTTCAGAAATAAAAACCCACTAAATATCTCTAATTAACTCCATTTCATTTTAAATAATCATTTAAATTTGATAAAAATTCAAAGATGTGGGAAAAGTCCTGCATTATTGTCTGATTTGTAATTTCTTCCTATGGCCGAGTTTGCTGACATTTGAAAGCAGCTTTTAAGTAAGGATGGGAATAGAGAACCGGTTCTTTTTGAGAACCAGTTCCCAGTAGCTCAATTCCTTGGAATCGTTTGCCTGCCTGATTAACGATTCTGCCTTTATTGCTTATGTGTAATGATGTCACATGTATGCTGCATTGTTTTGGTTTAGAATCGGTTCTATGGGGGCGGGCAACAAACGTCCTGCACCCCAAATAAAAGTTTCCGAAGGTAGTGTCACAAGGACCACACAAATTCACAGTATAGATAAATGTATTTAAATATATATTAACATCTGAAAAGAATCAACTTCTAACTTACATTTCATCTGTAATGTTTGCATTGTGTGTGGATGTGTGAACCTTGAAGTAAACAAAACCAGAAATGCAAAACCAACCAAATACAAACCAAACCAAACAAGCCAGAGAAAAAGAGAAAATGGCTGCCCAGCCACCCATACATACATACATACATACAGGCTTAAAACCACGCCCAACCCAGGTGTCCTCCATCGCCAACCAACCACTCCCAGGTAACCACCGCCAGCATGAGAGTAAAGTGACTGGCAAAGAGATTCAATGCCATCACAGCAGGGAAAAGTAAAATAAGGTGCACAACAGCAGGGGACAGAGGAATTAGTAAAGTGTCTTAAGTTTCACTTTCAGTTTGTATTGTCGTATAGTGTGACACACCCCCCCCCACTGAATTGGGCCCAATGTCATCTGTTATTATTATTTATGCATATTGTATGTGTTATAGTTTTAGTGCAGAGATGGAAATATAAAAGAGTGTTAATGCAAACAAACCCAATTGTATTCTTTTATTCTTTCACCCAATGAGAATTGATAAGACAATCGGATCGATAATCGGAATTGTTACATTTTTATCAACTCCCATCCCTACTCTTCAGTGAATACAACCCTACATATCAGTGATTTACTTGTTTTTTGTGATGGTCATGATCTTGTCGAAGACTCCTTCAAGTGGATTTGTGTTTTCCTTCCATTTTAGGAGGCTTTTGAAAGCACAGCAAAGGGCTCACCTATACAAGATGCTGCCATCGCTTCTGCACAACCAGCTGCTCCCAGTGTGCAGGTAGTCATGGTGACAAACATGAAAATGTTCAATGTGAAATGCTCAGTGTGATCACAATAATTACAAAATCAATCGACACGGTGAATAGTCATGCAGAGCCTCCTGGACTGCTGTATCAGCACATGTATGAATCTTGTAGGTGTGTGAATGTGGGTGGACATATATATAATTCATTCACAACTCTTCATTATGTCTTTTTTCTGTGCAGCTTGGAAACATTGGAGATGATGCATTCATGTCCTTCAAAAACCCCTCATACACGGTGAGTTTACATCAGTAACAAGGTGGAAGAGGCTGTGTTTAGATCAGGGGGGATATGTCGGTTGCATCGTCAGGTAGATCGAAAAGGTAGATTGTGTGGCATTCATAAAAATATTTTTTTTATCTGCTTGTTTATCATCTATCATATCTATAAAATATACCTTTTGATTGATGTACAGGGCGTCCAGTCTGGGATCTCATCTAACATATGTTATGGTCAAACATGTGGTCATTAGCATAAACTACTTAGTATTCCAATTTCCATCTGCTGATAAATACAACTATTTTACTATTTATAGCTACTAATAAATACAAAAAACTAATTATTTTTGCAATTTATAGCTACTAATAAATACAACAAACTAATTATTTCACTTTTTATATCTACTAATAAATACAAAAAATAATTATATTACAATTTATAGCTACTAATAAATAAAATAATTATTGTACTATTTATATCTACTAATAACTACAAAAAAAACCTAATTTTACCTATATCTACTACTTCCATGCAGAATGGAATGAGGGCTTTTTTCACCATGTTATATTCTAATTGTATTTGATTTTTCAATCTCTCATTGATATTCCAAAGAAGGGAAATATGGCACTTGGTAAATATTCATAAAATCAAGACACTGACTTTCCTCTGAAAGTAAGGAAACTAAAATCACAGCTTTCCCTGGCAGTAATCATTTTTCCCACATGAAGATTATTAAGTCCAAATAGCATTCCATTATGACATGATGATCATGTGAAAGTCCACTTGAGTCTGATGTCAGCAGATACTGTCCAGACTACGCAGCCTTGTACAGGTCATCAGAGGTACGTACACTCCAAATGTACTGTATTGTATTGTGCCATAAGGGTTTGTGCGCTTATATATAAATAAATATATAATTATAGTGTAGGTAGATCATTTTAACTTGTTTATCTTAAAAGTAATTCACAAGATGACAAGTGGTTTAGATGCTTGTTCTGGATGTAATAACACTGAGCAGTTTGGCAGAAGTATAGGAATTTGGTGCAGCATTAATGACATAAAACCTTAAACTTTAAGCATATTTTGTCCTATAATTGAGAAACTAAATACTATCTTTTACTAAGCCTTTTTATTTATACCTTGATACACATTCAGGATGGTTTCTGTTTAGTAAAGATATTTTATACTAGTGCGTTGTTCTAGATGTGGTAGTTTGTTTTTGCTGCTGTGTATTTGTGCATGTTGTACTGCATTTGTCCAGCAATCACTGTTAAAGCATTCTGGCCATAGCAACATGATTGTAAGGCTATTGTATTCCAAAATTACAATTGTCTCACAAAATATTGGTCCTATCAACTAGCCATTTTCACTACTGTCTTCCTTGACCAAAAATACACTAGTATGCCAAACTGCAGCAGTCAGCTCTTTCTGGATTTTGTATGAATCCCCACACACACACATAGGCACACACACACACACACACACACACACACACACACACACACACACACAAAAACACACACACACACAGAGGCCACTTGACTTTTCTAATACAGATTTTGTGGGTGTGATGTTAATTGTTGTGATCTTCCAACAGGAGCAGAGAAATCCACTCTCTGATTCTGAAATCTGAACGTCAACATCAAAGATGAGACTGGATCATGTTGCAGGAAGATGGAGGATGGAGCACCGCTGAAATATCTGTTTAGTCCAAAGAGGAAAACTGTATTTGGCCATTAACAGGGTTCAATGTAATTGCAGTGTAACTGCAAGCATTTTTTTTTATTTGTAATTTAATTTTATTCAATTAATTGGATGATTAGGGTGACCTGGTGGTGCAGTGGTTAGCACTCGTGCCTCAGAGCAAGAAGGTCCAGGGTTCAATTCCAACACCAGTCGACGGGGGTGGGACCTTTCTGTGTGGAGGTTGCATGGGTTTTCTACGGGTACTCCGGTTTCCTCCCACCATCCAAAAACATGCACTAATAGGCTGATTGGTTAATCTAAACTGTCCATATGTGTGAATGTGAGAGTGATTGTTTGTCTCTATATGTCAGCCCTGCAGTGTACCTTGGCCCTTAAGGAGCTGGGATAGACACCAAGCAACCCCCGTGACCCCAGTGAAGACAGAGCGGGTTCAGAAAAAGAATGAATGAATAATTGGATAATTACTAATGAAGCTTTATTGTAATTTAAAATTCTTTAAATGAGTTTCCACAATTGTATTTTTTTATTTAGTTGAATATTAAAATGACATGTATCAATCTGTTATCTATCTGATGAAAACTGGAATGATTTGAACATATAAAATGAGCTTTATTTGTGAATGTTAAATAGTTTTTTGGTTTGTCAACACTGTCACTGTAATGTTAACATTGTTGATGTCTTGTCAACTCCATCAAATTATTTATACACTTTTTTAAAAGAAAAGAATATCTTATTTGTTAATGAGATTGTTGCATTTAAATTTTTTGTATGTTTCTAAATATCATTGTTCATTAATGAGATTAAATGCCCAATTGGCAAAAACTTGTACAAACTCAACTGAACTCTTTATATGGGATAATTTTTTTTTTTTTTTTTAATGTTGGAAGAGGTGTTTTCTTCGGTAAAAGGTGTTTTGTTCGGTGTACTATTTGGTTTGGGACATGTACACCTGTAGCAATAACATTATAACCATTAACAGGAGAAGTGGTACTAATATTGATTAGTTCATTACAATGGGTTGATATATTAGGCAGCAAGTGAACATTTAGTTTTTGAAGTTGATGTGTTCAAAGCAGCAAAATGACCAACATAAGGAACTGAGTGTCTCTACATCCATATTATAACGGTGATGAGTGGGTCTGAGTATCTCCTCAACTGTAGGTCTTGTTGGGTGTTCCTGGTCTGTAGTGGTTAGTACCAACGGACTAAGGAAGGACATCCCAATCTCAGGACCATTCATTATTTGTGGGAGGTGTTGAATAAATAAACCAGGCCCATGGATCCATCCTTTACTTCCACGACCTCAGGGATCTGCTGCTAACATCTTGGTCCAGATAACACTTACACACCTTCAGAGGTCTGGTGGAGTCTAGGCAGGGCCGTTTCTTGCAAAATAGGCAAATGTGTAGGGCACCCAAGCCACCAGGGGACCCCAAAGCTGCATGTTCAGCCTCATCTGAGGAAAATTCAAATGTCCTGTCTTTATCTGTGTCTATCTCATGTCTTTATTACATCCTTTATGTACTTAAAAAATAAACATAGGACATAAATAAAATAAACTGTAATGATAAGCTGTGGCTGGTGTTTTTGTGGTATTATTATGTCATATTAGTTG
>JAPTGZ010000012.1:15157002-15173628 GCA_029814645.1 Fowleria isostigma
AGGCTTGCGGGGGGGTGGGGGTGGGGGGGTTGTCTTGGGAACACTCCTGGGTATTTTCTCCTTCTCCTCTCTCCTTTGAGGTTTTGAGATGTGCAATGTAAATTGGCTCGTTGAATCACTAGTATTATTGTTAAAGTGTTCATCTTTGTTACCAAAATTTGTATGTTGCTCTAAAAAAAAAGTAACTTTATTGTCATGAGTGTAAAATAATTGCAAATTTCCTATTTTTATTTGTATAAATATTGTCTCATGAAGCAGTCTGGTTGAGTTTATTTATATTGTTTAAGCAAAATATAATTTAAGAAAAGTAAAAAGTATTGTTATGATATTGATATTTCTTTCAATAAGTTAATAAGGCCCCATGAAAAAGATTGAGAACCACTGATGTAGAGCGTTATGAAGTCAAATACTCACATGCTGAGTGTGACAGCACAGTGCATGTAAACAAAAGAACTCTCTAATCCATTGAAATTCTGGCATTACCACATTGTACATGTTCATGTCATATTGGCAATCAATTTATTTACAGTAGAGCTGCAACTAACGATGATTTTAATAATCGATTAATCTGTAGATTCATTTAATAATGGATCAATTTATCGGATAAACACAAAAGTCTCAATTTGCAACTCAAGTGATGGAGCAGCAGTGAACGCATCACTGTCGGAGGTGGTGTGTGTCACTAATAATGACTAGACACTAGCATGTTATATTCTACCATGCCAGCTCTGGTTCTAGTCTATCAAACTAGTGTTGTATGTATTAGTTCAGTCAACGATAGGCAACGTTTGTCTGGTGGATGATAAATGGAGATGTTATAATTACGACAATAGTGTCTAACTAGTTAGTGGGTTAAAGTAATCATGACATGAAGGCTAGCTTATGTTAATGTTTACATTATGTTTCCGGTGAAGACATCAACTCTGTTTTCCCGAAACATACTATACCGTGGGATTTGTACATTTTTTTTCTCCATATTCAAGTTTTGTTCCATAAATAGTGCACAATGTTTGGACCAAAAGGGGCTGACAGGACAGCGGCAACCATGGTAAAGTTAGCAGCATATTCATCTGAAACTTCATCCATGCTGCTCTGTTTTCCTCAGTGTGAGGGCATTCCTCAATACTAATGTAATCAAGAATAACAAATTGACTGATGAATTCATAGCCAACTTTTTTAAGAATTGATTTTAATCAATTTGTTGTTGTAGCCCTAATTTACAGCCACTAGATCACAAATGGCTCCAATAGTTTGTCAGAAAAATGTCAAATCCTCCTGCTGGGTCCGCCTCTTAAATTCATATTTTTTGGAAGCACATTGTTTCCCTCAACATGAATATGACTGCCTCAAAGTGTCCCACTCTACACATCATTCCCTGTAGTGAAAGTTGAAAAAGAACACTGCAAATTGTATTCAACTGAACTACCTGTCTGAAATAGCGGTTGCAGTTGATGTACTCCTTCTCGTGACTATCCTGCAGCTTATTGTTCTTGATGTAGAGCCAAAGAGCTTGCATGATGCTGGCTCGTGTCTGCGTGTGCACGCCAAGCAGACGGGCGAGCCGTGGGTCCAGTTTATACTGAGGGGGCTGGAGAAAATATAGGAGCAGTAATAGAAAAGTTAGTGTGGAAAAAGGAACTCCCCGGGCAAACAACAGTCGACATTATGTAATTGATACATGGCTTGGCGAAAAATGTGTGCATGTAGGTGTACCTGATGGTCAAGCATAAGAAGGAGGGTGCATTTCACATTCACATCTCCAGGCCGTTTGACCTGAAAACCATCTGTCTCCTGAGTGGTGGGCATTCTGTGCCACTGGGAGAGAGAGATAAACACTGGTTAAAAACAACATAGGGGTGGGATGGACAGTATGTGCAAACTATGATGTTACTGAAGTTACAATTTGCTGTATTATTTTATTTTTGGCAGAATCATTAGCAGGTATAAGGGTGATTCTCTTTTTATGACAACATACATGTCCTCATGTTTGACCTACCCTGATTTTTTCTAAAATATGGCAAATATTTACAAAATAATTTAATTCTGTGTTTAAGTGTTTGTCATCATTTAAACATAGATTAAACGCATTTCAATATTATTTTGTATTTTAGGCACCTTTTTGGTAACACACATACTCAATTTCATGTGTCCCAAAGTGTCATGTAATCAATTTCCTCCAGAAGTATAAGTCATAAAATTATTAAAAAAAAAATTCTTTAATAATTTGGTTGACTAAATTAAACTTTACTTAATGATGCAATCGAATCCTCACGATGCACATGTCCCAGTAGTAATTTTCCACCCTGTTAGAATGTGCTTAATTGCCTTAAAAAAAACAACCTACAATTCCATAAAATCCATTTACAGGAAGTGACATCATTTCTTTTTGGTGGGAATTTGACTGTAGAAACTGAGATAAGTTTACACTGTCACTCTCACTTTAGTCTTTTTATCTTAAACACGTTACACATGTATGGGTAACTCTTAAAGATCCACCCTGCTATGACAAATTAGTAATGGGAAATTTTAACTCAGTAGAATTAAAATATATATATATTTGATTTGGTTATTAAAGGTGTGTTAATCTATTAAAGGTTAGCTAGCTAAATGTTGATCAGTTAAAGAGCTACAGTTAGATTAACTACAAAAATTCTAAAGAGAGAGCAATACTTATCACTGTGATAATTAATTAATAATATTATTATTAACTTATAATATTATATATATTCTAATAATTCCAAGGCTATAAATCAGGGTAAGTGAAACATGGGGACATGAAATGTTGCCACAAAAACAGAATCGCCCATAATTGTTAGACATCATGACCACTGGCTTGTAACATTAACTGAATTGTTTTATAAAGGGCTTAATTCATCGACTGAAATTCTGGCTTTTCATGAATTCTGAGTTCGAGTAAAAACATCTACCCTGCATCGTCTTGGAAACTCAGAACAGACTGGTTCCAGTGCTTTAGTGATTCCAGCTGATCTGTTTTCTGGCCAGAGCAGGAAAACGGACTGGTGAACCGACAGCAGTTTAACATTCTGGGGTTTGCGCGTCTAAAATATCCTAAGGTGGTTACATCAGATGCTTGTGAAATGATGTAATACCTCTACTAAGTGGTTGTCAGGTCCATAAAGCTCCTTATCAAGCTCAATCACCAGGCTCTTGAAGAAAGATGAGAACTTCCTCTTCTGCTTACCAGGCTAGAAATACAAAGCGTGTGAGAAACAGACACAGAATCAGACTGTTGCATGTCTCATCGTTGATCTTCTGTGTGTGTGTGTGTGTGTGTGTGTGTGTGTGTGCAGCTGCATTGTTTAACCCTGACCACACTGGGGGTGGTGAAGCCTGGGGAAGCACAAAACTGTAGACAACTAGAAAAAGCTGTTGCACCCCGCCCTCTCCCCAGCCCCGTCAAAGTGAGCTTGCACAACATGACCCTTTTCACTCCTTCCCTCACATCCCTCTTTTTTTCATTTACTCTGTGCGGCACTCCTACGCATGCCTGAGCCGATGAGGCAGGGGAGAAAAATTAACGGCAAAAATCCTCCTTCATGTGGCCCCAAATGACACAATGAGCTCTGCTACAATTGATGGAGGGAGGGAGGGAGGGAAGGCATGTCGGCTCCTGGTATGCAACGGCCAGTGGTTTCAATTCCTCATTTGAACAGAGAGCATGAGCTTGTGTAAGGAGACGTGGGGTGGAGAGGGGAGAGCGCACAGCAAACACACATCTGGTTGCGTGGTCTGAGCCAAGGACACGGACCAACCAGAGCGGAGTGACTGTGAAGTTTTCAGAAACACAATAAGAGGTTCTGAAATACTTAGGAGTCAGACCACACTGGAGCGATGGTGAAACGCATTCAAGTGTGATCAGTATGTTATTCACTTACCTCCTCCAGAAGTTTTCCCTCCACTCTAAGTTCCCAGGAGGAGATCTTCTCTGCTTCCTCACCCTCCGGCTTGCTAGGGGTGTATGTATTAGAAATGTAGATCCTGAGCTTGCGCTTTTGCTGCGTAACGGAGATAAACAGTAAAACAGATGAAAAATTAGTGTTTAAAGCTACACAAGAGTTTTGTCACCAATTTTCATCAAATTTGTAAAACCCGAGTCGTAGAGCGAGTATCATGAATCTGAAAGTCTTTCTGTGATTATGCACCTGAATTTCTTCCCCAACGGTGAACAACTTTGAAGGTTACTCCACCTATAACAAATCTATGTGTTTACAAACATAACCGGTAGGTCACTCGGGCATTTCCAGAAGTTTGTCGCGGCATTGCATTGTGGGTAGTGTAGATCCACGCATGAGCAGTAACAGGCGGCTGTGGCGCAGGTGGTAAAGTGTGTCATCCAATGATCGAAGGGTCGGCGGTTCGAATCCCGCCTCCAACTGTCCGCATGTTGAAGACACTGAACCCTCAATTGCTCCCAGTGAGGCCTGTTAGTCTCTGGCAGAGTGGCAGCCCACTGGTGGATAAATGGGTGAATGTAAAGCTTATATTGTAAAGCGCTTTGAGTACCATTAATCTGTAGAAAAGCGTTAAGGAGGTACAGCAACAAAAAATCAACCAAGTGAAACCCAACAGGCTCTATCTGTGAGGAACTACACTTCCCACAATGCAGCGCCGTGACAAATTTCCAGAAATGCCCAAATTATTTGCCGGTTATATTTATAAACATACAGATTTGTTTTTGCTGGAGTAAACCTCAGAATTGTTCACGGTGAGGGAAGAAATTCAAGTGTGTAATTATGGAAAGACTTACAGTTATATCAGTTCTTAAATCAAACTTTTATGAGCTATTTTTGTTATTATCATTATATTTGTCCAAACAAATGTACCTTTAGTTGTAACAGGCATTAAAATGAACAAGAAATTAAAGAAAACATAGGGTGGTCAAATCATTTTTTCTGCGACTGTATTTTCAAAGTGCAAGATGGCAGAAACGAAGGGTTAAAATACAATACATTACATTAAAAAAATCTCTGAGTCTGTAGTGGGATCATGTCCTAAACCAGTAGAATGCTGTGTTTGTTATGACACAAAGACAGTAATTTGTGGGTAATCTGTTGCTGTGTTAGAAGTGTATGCACAATTAAAAAGGCCTCCTCTAAATGCACTCTGCTCAGTGTAGTGTAATGCTTCCAGCAGTGGAAAATTCAATATAACTTGTAACCTACCGAAGTGTTAAAGCTGTTGTTTCAGCTGTATTACAGTGTAGTAGTAGTATATGGAAAATGCATGTGGCATGAATAATTAAAGTGCAACGAGTGAAGAAATATTTCAACCGGCATTAGATTCAGATTAGTTGCAAAAGCGGGCAGTCTGTCACAATGCAATGTCATGAGGAGATACCATAATGGGCTTCTTGATGGCCTCCTGAATTTCCATGCGCTTTCGGGCGATGGTCTGATCCAGTTTCCTCTCAAAAGCCAAGAGGTCCATGTAGGCCTGGGACTCTGGGACCAGGTCTCTGATCTAATGGGCCATAAGCAGGATATGAGCATTAAGGGACTACAGCAAACCTTAATGGACTTTAGAGCCATTCAAGTATTATTTAGAAGTTTCAGAAGTTCTCACCCTCTGTGGGAGGACCTTATCTGCCATTTTGCGCCTTTTTGCCCTAAAAATAAAATACAAGGTCACACCATAATTACACCAGGTTTCAAAATTAGCCTGTTTAACCCATAAAGACCCGGCAGTACTTTTGTGTCAGTTCCCAAATTAAATTTCTCTACATCTAACCTATTTTAACACTTACAAACCCAAACATCCATCATTTACCAAAATTATTTACTGATATAAACTGTTTAAACCTTGTTGATCTACTAATACATGTTAATAATTGGTGTAAAATGCAGTTTTTCATCTTTTCATGGTCACCAGATATGACCCATTTGGACTTTTCAGAGGTTTCATAGTGAACGTTAAAACACCAACATCTTCTACAACATTAATTCACTAGTAAAACCCATGGAGTTAGATCATTACAGTGGATAGACACACTGGGTTTGTGTTCAGTTAATGATAGATTGGACTGAAAAAGTCCCTTTTTTCTTCAGTTTTCTGTTTTTGATATAATAATCCTCAATTTCACTCCAAACTTTTATTAACATCTACATGATTAGTCAGTTAAATGTTGGAAAATACCTGATTTTCACGGGAAAAAAACAGAAAATACAGAAGATAATATCACAATAAATACAATAAACCACTTAAGGTAAATATAGAGAAAAATGTATTTTGGAAGTGCCACAAATCTTTATGTATTAAAACATGACATCATCATTGTCAAACATGGACATGTCACACATCTGAGACATATCACCAAAATGTACCAGGAAGACAAAGGACAAGGAACTGGGTCCTCATTAACACACAGAGAAGTCAGACCTCAGTCATTCCATTTGATTTCCAGGTATCTGTGAAAACTTTCTGTTAAAGCTAAATCTTAGTCACATATATCTCTCCATTAACCTCCAGAGTGAACACCTCAAGCCTCCATTTATCATAACTACGGTACTTAGTCTATAAAAGCTAGTTTTGTCTGTTTAACTGAATTACACACTTCCCTCTCATTATGGCTACATTTCATTCCCAATGATTTAATAAGAATTTAGGATGTTGCCTCTAGTCCTGTGGCTCCTAATCCCCCTCTACTGAAACATTGTTATAAGACAAACTTAAAAAAAACAAGAGACTCTTTGTGGATTGAACTGTAAATACCGCCTTACATCATGGCTCGCCACTTTTTATGAGCATGGCGTCATTGAGCAGTTTGAAGTCAAAAATACCCACAAGTGTCTACAGCGTTGAAGGCAAAGGCCAGTCATGAGATACTCCTGTCCCCATGTTTGTGTGATCTGAGCTTTTTACAGTACGGCGGTTTAACAAACAGTCTGCGCATGGAAAAACAAACACTGAGTACACAGTTTAGTTTTTAATGTTAATGAGCACCAACAGCCATAGTCAACCACAGCAAAGCATTTCATGAGTAGCCCATTGTATGGTATGTGGTATGCAGAGATTCAATAACATTAAAAATATGCTTTATCAAGACCCGTGACCGCGTTGATGTTAACATTTTTTGATAATCATTAATCTTATTTAGCATGATATTCATAATATAATTTAACTTGCCAAACAAGTAATTATTCGCATTAAAATTTGATATACAGACCCTTTCACACTGTAGAAACTTTTTGTATTTTCTAGAACCTTTTCAGGAACTAGACCCTTTCTTGCGCATTTGGACAGCATAAGAGCTAGGAACGATGGACCATTGTTAGCTCCCACTCTCAGGCAGGGTCTTCTCATGGTTCCAAAGAAACTATATGACATAGCTGTTTGGTGATTAGTAGAACTCAGGCCACGCCTATTTCTGCTTCTTGCAGTGCCGCAATTTTTAAAAGTAACTGTTATCATTTCTCAATATTAAAAACACAAAGTACGGTCTGAGTAAGAACGGTCTCAGAGAATGGACCCGGAGCCCCACTGGTTGGTGGAGCTCACAGGGCACAGCCCCTCAGACCTTGGATCACAACAAAGCTGATGGGATCCAGTTGCATAGACTATAGTAGTACTTACATGTCAGTTACACATTTAGTCTATTTTTGTAAACTGTAATACGTTTAGTTGAATCCCATGTCATGTTAATACAGATGTATTTATCTTGTGTTCTAACATTATATCACATCATGTCGTTACGATCATCTAGTCAAAAATACAAATAACATCTTCGGAATTATTGGTCCCTTACCGCCTGTGCAAATGCAACATGAAAAAGTTCCCCTGGGGAGAGGAGTTCCTAGAACTAACTTTGAGGTGGATAGTTCTTAGAACTACTCTGTCCAAAAGTGCCTATGTATGATAAAGCTGATCGTATTTGTCTATCTGAATAATAGCCATTAAAACCAGGACCTGTGCTTTAAAATCTCTGGCAGCGTCACTTCCAGAGTGGGCCCCCGGGTCCTCTTCCAGGCTTTTTCTTCACACAAACCACTCTCACTTCTTCACAGCTTACCCTCGTCTTAGGCCTCCCAGAGCCTCTTGTTGTTGCTGCTGATGCTGATGAAGGAAACGCTTCCTGGAGGAGTCCATGTTTGGAGGCCCCATGCCTGGACGCATGGGCAAGTTCCCACCACCATAAGAGGGACCAGGGATTTGACCCCCCATTGACCCCATGGGGCCCCCTACTCTACTTGGTGGCATACCTGGTCTCTGGAAAAGGAAAAAGAAAGTTGAGGCTACTACAGTTTAGGAAAACATTATTAGACCATCAAAAGTTCTGTACATTGTTGAAAGTTAGTTTTGGTGTACTAATGCATGTTTTCAACTAATTTCCGTGACTTAATTGCAACCATATATGTTTAAGTGGTGAAACTGGGGGTGGGAGTAAATAGTTTTACTTCTTCCCCACTCCCTTTTGGGCTACTAGGGTTGTATATTAGCAGTGGACTGTTGTATATGTTTACATATATTGTGTACACATAATGATATGGATATTATTTTATTTTGGTTTCTATAGTCTGTTGTGTTTTATTGGTATTTTTCTCTTTATTCAGTACATATGTGTTTTGTATGTGTGTCACAGTTAGCTTGGTGTGCTAATGAATGTTTACAACAAATTTCTCTATGTATATTTGTATACACATAATGAAATGTATATAATATGTGGATGTTCTGTTATTTCTGTCATTGTGAATTAAAGCAATATTGTACATGGAGTGCAAAAGCTCAAAATAAAACAATCAATCAATAAATCAAGTGATTAAAAACAATGGCCATGCAATCAAGTACTAACTCCTGTGTGTATCATGTGACTAAAACAGAAAAGAAAACATGGAATGTCTAAAAGCACTGTTTTTGTCAGTACAATGTCATAGATATTGATGTAAGAACTTATGTGATTTTGATTATTATCAAGAAAACCATGAAAAATGGATAGATATGAGCTCTTAAATTAAACTCTTTTGAGCTATTTTTGTTGTCCTCATTATATTTGTCCACACAAATGTATCTTTAGTTGTACCTGGCATTAAAATAAACAAGAAATTGAAGAAAACATTTTTTTTCCATGACTATATTTATGATGTACTTCTATTGAACCTGACATTTTCAGGATGTCATTTCTGAATGGAAATGGAATATTAAGACTATATTACAAGTATGCAAGATCATATTTATGGATGTCAAAGACTTGGTGGTCCAGCTTTTACATTAGGGTCTCAAACATATGGTCCGGGGGCCAAATCCAGCCCACTAAAGGGTCCAATCTGGTTCACAAGATGAATTTGTGAAATGCAAAAATGACACTGAAGATCAATCAACAATCAAGGATGTACAGACCAATATGATCTAAAGTGGGTCAGAGCAGAAAAATACTAATAGAATTACCTACAAATACTAAATATATTTTAGTATAAAAAAGTTACATTACATGAATATGTTGACATTTATAAACTATCCTTTCACAAAATTTTGAAGAACCTAAAATGTCTTAAGAAAAATAAGAGCATTTTCCCCAATATTCTTCCTGTTATTAAATGCTTGTGTATTTGTAGATCTACTGTGGTCTGTAAGTGGTAATGAACATGTGTAAATGACAAACTATACATAAGATTGTTAAAACTGCACTTATTTTTCATAAAACATTTCAGGTTATTTGTGTTATTCACATTTTTAAAAGATAGTTTGTAGATGTAAACATCATCATAAAGTCTTTTAACTTTTTTTACTGTTTTATTTTACTGCTTTGGCCCCATTAGATTATATTGGGCTGAATGTTGCCCTTGAACTAAAATGAGTTTGAGACCCCTGTTTTACATGCGTATAGAAAAATGCAGACCCATATAATACATTGTATATAACACTACACATTATTATCAGTATAAAGAGGCATGTGTATGATACAATAAAGACATAAAGACTGACAACTACAAATTGTGTTTGCCCTTTATGTGCTGCTTTCCTTTGGTCTGTTCTGCAGCAGTGAAGCATATGTGGACTGAAATAAGGTGAGGCATATGTGGACTAAAATAAGGTACCTGCAGTAGTTGAACCACATGAAGCTGCAGATGGTGGCAAAACTGGGATAATGTATGCGGGCTGTGCTCTGACAGATGGCGGTGATGATAAACTTTTGTTTCTAACTAACTGACAGGAGGCTAAAGGGCACCCACGTGATTGCATTTCACCCATCTATAATGTAAGGTTTTATTCTGACTATTTTTACACCATTTAATTGAAAATACACTATGATCGATCAGTGTAAAATGCAGAATACTTCATTTTTATATTGGTGTGTATGATCACTAGATTCTCTTTGAAAACGCGGAAGTAGAGTCCACACCTTGATCACTTGGCTCCTGTTGCTTTTATATCTCTAACAGTCCACTTCATATCTTTTTTTTTTATTACTAGTGTAAAAACAACTCTTTAATGAGCATTTGATTTTACAAGGCGATCAGATCGTTAAGTTTTAAACAGGCATAAATGAAGTGAATCACAAATCGTCCGCCACCTTTAACTTTTTTAACGGGTAACCCTATTCCTATTATTTGTTACAAACACAAAGGGGTAAATAAAAAACAACCTGGGGGTACTGAGGAGCGGTGCTCATGGTGCGGGGGTATCCTCCCGGAGGTTGGGGCATTCCTGGCATCCTCATGCCCGCAGCATGCCCCACGTTCATTGGGTTGACGTTCGGATTCATCTGGGGACCCGAAAAGCCTCCTCTCGATGCCATCTTCCAAATCCACAAGTGGTTAAAAAGTCACAGAAACTTTTACCGAATCTAAGCCAAGCGGGCTGGGTGAAGTATCGACCTAGCTAACCGCGGTTACTTGTAATATGTCACGTTCTGGTTTGACAGCAATCACACTGTCAACAAAAAGCTAGCTAATGTTAGCTCGTTTCAGTTTCAAGTTCCGGGATTGCTTCTGCCGACTAACTGCTTGTTTTCTGGCCGCCAAGTGGTGGCTGTTGTATTTGTTAACTCCTCCCGGGGTTTTTACGCCCAAACATTTCCAAGTAAGTCGCTAGCTAAATCGCGCTGTGACTAAGTGAACGACATGATGTGTTTCCTTCTTCACGCCAACCTGAGTGTCTCAACTACTGAGTCTCAACTGGCCAACGTTTCCCACACACGCACAAAGCCTGATGATGCCTTCATTAATATCGGAAATAGGATTACCTCCATTTAACGCGCATATTAATTTGCGTTACTCCCACACAAATATTAGTAGTAAAGACAACATTTGGCCCGAAATTACTTGAATTAAGCGTATGTTTCCTGTAGAGTCTGGGTTTTAACAAGTTAAAAGTTTGTAGGACCCGTGAAGCATGAAAACATCGCGTGTAAATACATTTTCCTATTGTTTCTAAACGACTCTGTATTGTACTTGTTCCTGGTCATAGTGACAAACCTGATTTCAGAACAGGGTTTTGATAGACCACATGGGACCCCATAAAGCAGGGGTGTCAAACTCAAAGTGGGCCGGACCAGTAAAATGATATAAATAATACGGAAAGAACTTCTGTCAACTCCAAAGTTTTCTCTGTGTTTTGGAATGAAAAAATTTAAATGTTTGCATCTAGGAACTGTACTTGAACATAACATATAAAAATATGAATAACCCGAAAATTCTAGAGAAAAATAAGTGCAATTTTAACAATATTACGCCTGTATCATTTACATATGTGCATCACAACTTACAGATCCCATTGCATCTATAAATACACCAAACATTTAGTAACAAGCAGAGTATTGGTACAATTCTACTTATTTCCCTAAAAGCATTTCACGTTATTCGTATTTTTTCAGGTTTTCACATTTTTCTTTTGTAAAAGGCTAGTTTGTAAATGTAAACATTTTTGTGCAATTTTACTTATTTTTTTACTCTTAAAGAAATATGTGCGGTTTTCATTATTTATAGGTTATTATTATGATTTTACGAATCTCACCCACTTTAGATTGAATTAACCTAAAAGGATTTTAAAATCTTTGATTGTTAATATCTTCAGTGTAATTTTCACATTTTACAAATTCCTCCCAGGGGCTGGACTGGACCCTTTGGCGGTCCAGTTTTGGCCCCTGGGCCGCATGTTTGACACCTGTACCATAAAACCACTGGTTTGGGTTGTCTAGTGAGTTTGCTATATTAAGATCACTTTGCACATTTTCTCATGGACTCAAAGCATCACCTCATAGACTACATTAAAATTCACTCTGTAGGCTATAGCAGCACATACTGGGTTACATAATACATCTTTATAGCTCTGGTATCATGGAATAATTCATCTAGACTACAGCTTTTTTTTTTTTTTATTAAAAACACTTTTTTAAAAATCCTGGTCCTGCTCACAACTGTTTTTAATGCAGCCCAACATGAAACAAAGCAAAATGTTCATCCCCATTTACAGTGTTCAGTTCTAAGTCAGCATGGATCACTTTATTCTGAAGAGGCACTGCATATCACGCATAAAAACCTAAAACACAGCAGCATTTACATTTATCAAACTCATACGCTACAAAATGAAAATTTCTAGGCCATACAAATTAATCAACAGCATCCCCTGTTGGCAAGTCTCAGCTTTTAAGATTGGGTACTCATACATACATACATACATACATACATATATATATTTATATATATATATAGTTTGATAATTACTTGTGCAGGGATGTGCAACCAATTACTGTTGTTTTATTTGCAATAAAATTCACAGTGAATACCTGATTGGGTTGTACATAAACATGAGACCTAAGGACAGGTAACAAATCATTTATTATGCTAAACAGATGAAACATACTGAGCCATGATAGCAGCAATTCAACTATTGGAATATTTACACTATCACATCACACCAAGGATATATGTAACCCTTTACAATGTAAACACATGATACAAAAACTTTTTGAATGCTAGAAAACAAGCCGATCTATCCACCAAAAAAAAAAAAAACAAAAAAAAAAAAAAAAAATAAACCTGTTTTTTTGCAGAGAACATCTGCTTTTACAATTAGGGCTTCATTTACTGAACATCTCAAAACAAGTTTCCACAGGTGAATGACGACTTAGTTGTTTCACACACATACTGTTGTAATTCAGCTGGAGGACAATGAGCCTGACAGTGAATGTGAAAATAAAGACAAACCATTAGTAATGATTGTCTGACAGGTAATGTGACACTTTGACATAATTTTGTAATATTTAAAAAGGCAAGAAAATATAAGTACACCTAATGCATATTTATTTCTGTGTTTTTAGAAACAACATACTCTATGTGCACACGCTGTCACAGAGCTGCCTCTGCTTGGCCTCTGAATGGATTACACACAATGTGTGCAATGAAATTGTACAGTATGTGGATATATTCATTACTTTGGACTCCAGCAAATAATTCCAGAATAAAGTTAACGGAGAAAAAAAAAGAAAAAAGAAACACGAGTGTTGGTACGATGATTCTGTCAAAAGATCTGTCAAGTACATACTGAAGGAGGTCTGGACCGCCTCTACAGAGAAGTAAACACCATAATTGTCACCTATAACATCAATGTCCATTGATTTCACCACTAAAAGAACCAAGGCTGAAGTGCTATTGGTCTTCCTGTGTGTATATGTGCACACAAGGGTTGGAGAATGTTTATCTGTGGCTGGGTGTGTTACTGAGGGAATGCCTCATCTTTCATCAGCATGCGTGGGCTTTCCTGGTTGTCCATTCGACGTCGAGGACCCATCATGCCTACAAGGAATAAACAGCAGGCTGTGTATTATTTATTCTTTTAGTTACTTCATTTAATAATCATGACTGAACAAAGCTACACTTTAGGCATTAAATTACTTAATACAAAGTCGTTCACTTATTAACCCATAAAGACCCAAACATCCACTGTCAATCAAAACTATCCGCTGTTTATTACCTGTTCATACACTAATTCTATCAATACATATCAATAATTGATGTAAAGTGCAGTTTGTCATCTATTCATGGTCATCAGATATGACCCATTTTCAGTTCAGGGCTCGTAGTTACCATGGAAACACTGTCATCTTCTACAACATTGATTCACCAGTAAAACCCATGGAGTTTGATCAATAACAGGAAATACTGGGTTTATTTTAGTTAATGAGATTAGCTGAAAAATGACTTTTTCTTTAGTTTTCTCTGTTTTTGATTTTATTGTCCTCAACTTTACTCAGACCTTTTATGAACATCTACATGATCAGTGAATTAAATATAAAAAAAATACCAGATTTTCGCACAAAAACCCCTCACAAAATAAAGACAATAATATTATAATAAATTGTGATAAATCACTAAAGGAAGGTTAAATATAAAGGGAAAATTCATTTAGGAACTGTCACAAAAGTCACACTGGGCCTTTATGGGTTAAATGAAAAAATATATTCCAAAAAAGATTTATATGTACTTTTACAGCATCAAGTCCAAATGTGAGGATTCTTTTCAACTTACTGCTCTTATGCTTGAATGATTTGGATCTTCTGGGTGAGTTAGGGTTCTGAGGAAAAAAAAAAAAAAAAGGGAGGGATTTGTTCAAGTAAATGTAACAAGAGAAGTTATATTATACAAATGATTTTATAATACAAATAATCAGAACACATGATGCTCTAAATGATACTACATCAAAACCACTGGAACTAGGTTTTCATTCACAGGTGCATAAAATAAATACACTGATACAGAGTTTATGTAAAGATGACGAAATTCAACAACAGATTTTTATAATAATAAAATAAAAATATACCTTATCAGATTTCCTTTTTTTGGCTGAAAAATAAAAACATTACGAATTAGATTTTCAGTAAGTGTTTGTTCAATGACAAATATGTAGCCTCAAGTCCCGTCAGAGCAAAATTACAAGTAGACCATCTCATTACCTTTTTTTTCTGCTCCATAAGACCAGTCATTATCATTAACATCATCATTATCCTCTTGGTCACTCTCTGACTTGTTGTTCGTGTTGTTACCAGTGACTATTCTGTAAAAGAGGGAAGGTTTCACAAACAGTGACTCAGCATTAGTCATTGCAAATTATACAATTTGAACAAAACCAATACATATTACTGATTTTTGATTTCATATAACAGAATAACGCACACTAGTACAAACAAACACTTCTCAGTGTGCAGTATAAGTATTAGGAATTTCATAATACCAGGGTTCATACACATTTTTAAGGTCAGATTCAAGCACTTTTAAGGGTCATTTTCAAAATTTTCCAGCCTAACCTAAAAAAACTACATGTCTGCAGGAATATTGTATTTTCCGGACTATAAGTCGCAATGGAGTACAAGTCGCAAGACCAGCCAAACTATAAAAAAGTGCAACTTATAGTCCGAAAAATATGGTACCTATATAATGAGTATTTTTTTTCACTTTTTATCAAAATGATGTACATTGTTTTAAACTATAAACATCTAAAAATATGTTTCATAACAGCAAAACATTTTGAAATGAACTGAACACAAGGTTTTATCCAAAAAAAGAGAAGTCACTTGGCGTTTTTCAGACGCACTCGCACGAAGACAAAGATTAGATAAAAATGTACCTGGAGTTGACCTGAGAACATCTGCTAATGTTCTTTTTTGATATAAAGTTTTATTTTCAAAAATATCTCACCTCTCTGTGAGTAACTTTGGTTTGACATCTAACCTGGCACAGTTAATATTAAAAATAATTAAATAAAAAAATCACAGTTATAATTGCAAACATGTTCAAGCATTTAAACTAAAATTCAAGCACTTTTCAGACCTTGACAACACAACAATGAAATTCAAGTATTTTCAATGATTTCAAGCATCTGTACAAATCCTGTAATAAACATAGAGAAGCCTGTTGAATTTAAATGGGTCTACAAGACAGTAATGCAAACATATAAGGCATTTGTTATTTTCATTTTACTCTTACGCCAAATTGAGTCAGATTTACTTTGATTTAATGAGATTATACTATTTTTTAACAGATAATTTGGGGATAATGACCCCCCCCATACCTGCGGTTGGCTATGCGGCTGCTGTTGCGTCCCATTCCCAGACATTTCTCCAGGTGTGGGGCAAATCTTGATGCAGCGATGCTCCGGCTGCAGTTGGGACATACACACTCCTTGTTTTTCCATTGGTTGTACACCTGGCCAAACACATCCAATCCAGGCTGGTCCACTATTTCTGGAATGCAAAGAAACAATCAACTATTACATGGTGTTAAATATACATATATAAATGATGAGGGAGTGTGCAATATTCATATTGCAAAGGCATGCAATAAGTTGTTTTTTTTTTCTCATTATCTTTCTGTTTTCCATACCATGAGGTACCAGAGTGGTTTTCTCTACCACTCTAACATGACAGTTTTTCTGGTATAAAAACAAAAGTGCTGCTACTGCTGCTGCTGGTTGAATGTGAGTTTACATGTTATTAATGTTGAAAAGATGTGAATATTTTTAGAACACAACTTTGGCCAAGATTTTATTTTTCTATTCAATATTTACTAAACCAGGCAAGCAATAGAATATTGTTTAGTTAAAGTGGTACTCTGGCACTTTAGTTATTCTGAAATACATCCATGTCATTTACACATTATTATATGAGAATAAAATGAC
>JAPTGZ010000012.1:15175887-15187246 GCA_029814645.1 Fowleria isostigma
CCGGACCAACACTGGTGCACTGCGGCGGTTCGCCTCTCCGCTCCCCGGACAAACCGAGCACAAGGACGACGACGACGGGGTGTTATTAGACAGCCCACGGGCCAACAATACCGCAATCACAGGAACGCAAACCGCTAATTGTGTTTATTTACCTCTTTCGGCAGACGTTCATCTTTACATCAGAAATCAGACAGTAGCAATCGATCGCTACACGCGTTTCCTCCGAGTGCTTCCTCAGACAACTCCACCAGTGGGTGAGTGTCTAACAGCACACTGCATGGGAGCTGCACAAGTTCACTTTTTGTTTCTTGGAATTTCACACCATTCGATCCGTATCATTTTACTACACAAGCAGGACATCACACAAGGATGTTTGATTTTTTTGTTTTATTGCAATACATTTTGGGTTCACAATAAATACTTAAGAAAATGGTCCATGACTGAAGCTTACGTATGTTTATCAGTGGATTAAAACCTAAATTGTTCTGTCTCATGATGCATTTCTTTCTTAGACACAGTTAGGTAAATTATAATAGTGTAACACACACTATAATTAATAATCAGAATTAATCCCCAGGTTCCAACCAAAAGCCACAAAGAATATCTTGGGACTTTTTAGGATGTTTGAATCTTTGGAGACCAGCTCCAGTAGTCACAATGACAACAAGGACAAATGAAGGCAAATGTCCCGCCACCATGGCAATATAGAAATCAGCCACTGAGGATTATCATCTTCATCAACGCAGAATGCAGTTCTGAAGCAGATGCACGTTAGTGGTGTGGTTCTCAGTCTCTCCGCCATTTAAAACATGTCAAACATGATGTCATCTTCCTCTTCTTCATCCTGTGAATCAATGTAGAACAGAGTAGCCTTTATTGTCATTGTATGTGCAATGAAATCAGGGGATGCTACTCCAGTCAGTGCAAAATATTAACAAAACACCAGTGCTACAGAAGTAGAGTATAAAATTACAAAAACTAAGAATAAGATAAGAAATGGAACATAAATTTTCCAAAGTAACATAATAACAGAGCTAAGTAGAATTATAAAAAAGGACAAAATATGAATAGATGCAATTTTACAGTATGTAACAGTATGTATATCTATGAACAATATTAACAGTATGTATCACCCATGACAACAGTATGTATATTGATGAATCAAGTCTTTATAAAAATAAATAGTGCATTTATATTTTGAGAAATATTGAATAAATACTGCATTGTTATTGCACATAATTCACATTGATAGGATTATTGCACATTATAGGAAGTGATTTTGAGGATACATTGAGGGAAGTGGTTGAACAGGAAAAAAAAAAAAAGCACCAGTTATTGTAAGGCTATAAATGCAGTTTACTGTTGTGGACAGTAGAAAACAGTCTTAAAAAAATAAAGGAGTAAAGACTGGTGAACATTACCTGGACAGGACAGTAAACTGAGGAGGCTCATAACAGTCCCTTTTACCACAGCATATTGTCCCAACAAATCACATTGAAATCAGCTAGATGTTTAAAATGACAAAGGTTTATGCACAAAAAAAATCTGTTTTAATTGTCTAACCTCAACAATGACCATATCATCTTCACTGCTGCTGTCTTCAAGGTCTTCATCTTCTGAGTCCTGTGTGTTACATAAATCAGTAAATGAACAAGATGCTGAAATCCATTTTCATCAAACATCATTCTCAATAAGTTGAGTGTATTCTCGCATGTTTTGCATCAATATTTCAACCTACTGATGGTTGGTCTTGAGACACTTCATCGTCATACACAGGGGTTGCGCCTTCAAGGTAGCAGCATCTCTGTCAAAGTATCATTGTGACATTAAGACAATACAAGACATTTTCAGAAATATTAATAAAGAAACAAACAATGATTGGATTTGTACGTTGAATATGCTTACACTGGGGTATGCTCTCCGATACCGTTCTTGCTCCGCTGGGGTGAGTGTCTACAGAACACACAGGGGTGACACATTTATAGGACTTTCCAGTTAAAGGAATATAAATAAATAAATACATAGATTGAGTTTGACATACCTTAAACCATCTCTGCAGCTCCACAACATATTTCAGTATTCTTACTTCCAATTTCTTTTCGTAAGGTGCCCTCTCCATTTCAGACAAATGACGCCACATTTTATTGACAATGGAAAAGCGTTTATTTGTGTTTTTGATTTTCTCAAGCTGCGGCATCTGCTCAGTGAAGAACATTATATTTGCAGCCCTGTAAGGACACATTTAGTTACATTAATTTTAACATATCCTGCTCTTCAAGCTGAAAACACAGCACTTCATTTATAAATCTAAATGAATTTGTGAGTATGTTTAAAACTTACAAAGGTGGCCTCTTGGGTTCACCAGAAAATGTAGCCACTTCTTTTCTTCTTTTCCCCTACAGAGTAAAAATATTAAAAAGTCAGACAAAATCAACTCATTTGAGAAACATTTGCCAGATAGACCAAGCACATAAAACATAGCATTAAATCACTTCTCAACTTAATTCAATTCTCTTCAAGTTATATTTCTTTAGGATCTGCTCCTGTTTTTTTCGTGTCAAAATCTTGAGGAGCAAAATCACATCACAGTGTCTGTCAGCATAAAGCTAAAATTTATGTCTGCATGTAGCTGTGCGTCATGTAGGTATGTCGTATCTGACAATCGCATTATGTGCTCTTATACTTGAAGTACTGTCGTGGCATCCGTACTGTCACGGCATAATTTAAAGAAACTGTTGTAGTTTCTCTTTGAAATCAGAAGGTGGCAGTAGTGCTGGTATCGGCTGGTTCTAAAGATGAAACTTCGCTGGAGTCGTTTCTATGGTTTTGATATTTTCCAGTAGGCATTTCCTGTTTTGGAACAATAGCGGCCGACATGGAGCAGTGTCTTTGCGAGCTCGTAACAGTCAATGAAGATATCATTGTTCTTCTCAACGTATTACAATGAAAGCAACAGAGAATGGCACAACATAGATGGGCCGTGGACCTCTGAACAAATATAGGATAACCGACGGGAAATACCGAAATCTAATAATTATTGATTATACTAAACATAATACATAAAAGCAGAATTTTGTTAAATTATGCAGGTTTATTAATGTGCATAACCACACAAGTTTTTCAGGACCAAACAGTAACAAACAAGCACTGAAACTAGAACCGCAATCAGTTATGAACGGGGGCCATGCCTCCCTGTGCCACTTGGCCCCAGGCCCAACAGAGCCCACTGAAGTCGGCCCTGAAGGATGATGGGCTCTGTGTGCTGTACATGTGTGTCTGTGGAATGCAAATCACCAGTATCCCATAACAATGTAAAGAGAACCCATTTGCAAATTTTTGACTGAAATTTTTTTTTGATAACTTTGGATCAGGTCCAGGTAAAGTATGTCCATGCCAAGATTCATGCAGATTGGACAAAAACCCAATGAGGAATTTGGAAAAAGTATTTTTTCAGCTTCGCAATTTTGTGAAAAAATATTCAGGCAGAAATATGTGTGGCCTATCCCCGGTGACTCAACACTATTCAGCGAATGTGTAGCTTTTAAAAGGTGCAAAATGTGTGTGAGAGTAATAGGTCAAAATGCATTTGCCTTTATTATAGCGCCCCCTCTGGTGGACGTATGATTTTTTTTTTGTGTGTGTCTGAGGTACGTGTAGGGGTCAGGACCAACCCCCCAAATTTCACTGCTATGCCTTGCACGGTTTAGCTGCAGCACCACTTTTATTGATGAAAAAATAAAAGAAATGAAAATCTGAACAAAAACAACAGGATTCCCAGACCCTGTGCATTTGGGAAACGCGTCTGCTTGCATACGCATCCCCCCCAGTCCCCCCTGGGCTTGGCCCCCCTAATAACAAATTAACCATATACGGCAAAGCCCCACAACATTTGTTGCTGGTGTCACATGATCATAAATTGGTCAACCAGGAGGGGATGTCTCTGCGTTGCCATGCCACGTAGTTACAAGCTGGAGGAAGTACAAGTCAAAGCCAACACATGTCTGTCCAAAGTGATGGCATAGGTAGTGATGCGAGAAATCCACATGACCATAAATCAACTTACAATCTATGTTCTCACTTCAGTGTTGTTAAATACTTACCTTTAAGTTGTCATTCAACTTGATTGCGTGTTCTTTCCTCATCTGAAAGAAACAGAATAAACATTTTAGTGGCATCCAGCTGACGTTCTACTGGTTGATCTTTGTGTGAATAAGTCTGTGTACACTCAGACCTCTTTGAACTTCCTTCGGTATTCGTCCCTCTGGGTCTCAGTTAAGTCGTCCCAGCGTTGTCTCCACACTGCTGGGTAGTTTGTAACTGGGACATCACCCATAAAACCACATTGCTCATGGCAGAACAGACCATATCCATTCCTATAAACATACAGATAGAAAAAGAAATATACTATTCTTCATCTCTACGTTAATTAAGGATGGGTATCTTTCGCATTTAAACTGATATTGTACCGATACTCAGTGCCTGGGAATTGTACCGGTATACAACGGTACCTGTTTTTGGTACTTTTTGTTTGTATATGTGGTGATTAAAGTAATTTTGTCTGGAAAAAAAGTAAAATCTTCTGAAATGTGAATATGTATTTCTCAACATCATAAGTGAAATAACATAACGTCATAAAACCTGAGAAAAGTTTTAGTTTGAAAAATGTTATATGTTATCTGTTGTATGCAGAGTGAGAACATGGGAGCGATTGAATAATGGATCAATAATTACAGCGCTTTGGGTACCTTGAAAAGCACTATAGAAATCTAATCCATTATTATTATTTATTTTATTTTTAATGTTATTTGCCTTCCCCTACACACACACTTAAGTATTACAAACTAAAACAGACCACTTCCTCTAACATGAACTGTACTGCACATGTTCAGCAGTTTGTTTTTTCTCAGGAACAACATATTCCTTTACTCTCTTCCTGACACATGCAGCGCCAAGATGTGTTCAAGTACCGAAATGTGGTACCATTTGACTTTACGTGAATCAATACTCGACAGTAAATTGTTTTTTTTTTTCCATTTTATGTGTCACCTTTTGCACTGAAAAGGAGAATCTCTCCAATGTTATTGTACATTTGTATAATGACAATAAAGAGCATTCTATTCTACTCTATTTGATTCAATTCTATTCTACTCTATTCTATAACCAACAGAATTCGGTTGGCAGGCACCAATAAAATTACCAAAGTCGGTACCCATTTCTAATATTAGCCCTGCGATGAACTGGACGCACGTCCAGGGTGTACCCCGCTTTTGCCTCAGATATAGCTGGGATAGGCTCCAGAACCGCCCAGTGACCCTCTGGATGATGACTGACTATTCAACGTGCTCAGCAGCTACAGGCCAATAATGTCCATTCTTCTAAAGGTACCTTAGTTATTCTACAACATAACAATGACATGATTGTTGTTTGTTCCTACTACTATAAAAAATTCAGGAAATATCATCTGAATATGCCAAGACCTGGACAGGACAAATTTCTAGTTCATGAACAAAAATAATTATTTCACTTTTCAATTTCTTTCTATATTTGCAACAAAGGTGTATGCAACTTACCTGGGGAGTCTGCCAGAAAGGTTGGGGTCCTTAGCATTTTTTTCCTCTTGGTTATTTTTCAACTAGAGCAAGAAACATGTTAGATCAGTACAAAAGCAATTTGAACGTTGCCTGTTACATAGTGTTGATGTTAGAAGTACACCCATATTATTTTACCTGATTCAAGCGCTTACAAGTATTATACATGGGTCAATATGACTATAAGCTGCCTTTCAGACTTCACAATGTCCAAAAACACTTTAGATGTTCAATTTAACTTTATGTTCAATGTTGACTGTAGGCTGTTAGAAATGCATGTTGGTCAAGCTCCAACATTTTTAATATTTTTTTTTGCAAGCAGACAAAGTACAAGCAGACCACAAAATATGAAACAAATATGTTTGTATGCATTTAATAACCACATGTTGGAGTTGGAAAAGTAGGTCATCTTTGAAGAAGACTGTAACGTCCAACAAATATCTTTAGAATTTCTTAAAAGTTTTATATTAAACAATATTTTGTGGTGACAGGGTGGACACACTAAGCTTGACCACAGTACAAACACGAAATTATGAAAATTTTGAAACGTAAATACTAAATACTCTGGTAGTCTGTGTTTCTACCTCCAATGAAGACACTCAAAATGATGATGATGATGATGACAACATCAGATTATTAAAAGGGATTCACACAAACTGACAGGGTAGACAGTAATTTCCTTAAAATTGCATAAATAATGTTAAATATTATTATGAAAATAAACTATACCTCATCAAACCGACTTGTTTAATCTAAAAACTTGTTGGGTGTAATGACACCATCTAAAAAGTGTATTTTTTCCCCCATTTTAACACTTATCAATCTCACTAATGTTAGAAGGATAATATGAGCGACATACACAAATCATGTATACTACCTCAAAGAAAATTGTGTAAAATAATATAATCAATTTCAAGAGGTTTAAAATTGATAGAAACTGCCCACCTTTGGTTTTGATTCCAGGAGACATTCACTGTGACATCTTTTTTGCCACATAATGCTTATGTAGTGTTACAATAAGGTTCATGATATTTTTTTTTATCCATAGTTGCTTTAATTTTTTATTTTTGGTGATAGAGAATCAGACTGCTGCACCAGGTCGTAAAATTAAACTCTGGATTTTATAGAGGCTAATCCATGTGTGAAAATGATGTCTCATTGACATCAGAGACATGAGCGGACACTAACTGCATCAGTTAGATCTGGACAAAAAAGTAATTACCTGGATTTAACTGAGCAAATAGTTCAGACCCTTCCATGGGTAAGTACTGCAGTGGTTAAGAATGTTTCAGCTGGAACAGGTTATTTAATTACAATGCAGTAAGTGTCCTCTCATGTCTCTAATGTCAAAAAGATTGGCCAATTCCAGGGTTGGTCATCAGGTTTGTGACAGAATGGTTCAGAAAGAATGAGATAGTCACACTACATAACCATTATGTGGCAAAAAATTATTTATTGTTGATTTTATAAATGCATTTATTCGTAGTTTTAATAGTCCCATGTTTGTGCACTGATTTATTTCTTACTTATGATTATCTATGTTTGTCACTTTGCACTTTGGTTGTGAGCTGATGTCTGGCTGATGTCTGTGGTAAGCTGCAAATGAATTGCCCATAAGGGATAAATAAAGTTTTCTGAATCTGAATCTGAAAAAAAAGATGTCACAGTAAATGTCTCCTGGAATTAAAACTAAAGGTGGTGCAGTCAAATTTTGCATGCGTGACTTTTTTTTTGGGCTGGGCAGTGTATGCGTTTGTGTATGCGTTTGCTCATTCACAATAAAACCCCAGAATATCATTATTCTGTAATGTGTTCATGGTGACAGATTCTGCTGGGGGACACCAAAGGCACCTTATAATGACAGTGACCCATATAATAAATTTGTATTTTCATGACTTATTGAGATCCAGCTGACATTTAACTAATGAGACTCTGTAGGAATAAGCCTGTGTGTGTGTGTGTGTGTGTGTGTGTGTGTGTGTGTGTGTGCACTCAAACCTCTTTGTACCGCCTGCAGTACTCCTTTCTCTGGCTCTCAGTTAAGTTGTGCCAACGTATCCTCAAGTTTAGTCGATGGTTTGATCTTGACACACCACCAATCAATGCACGTTGCTCTTGGCAAAACAGAGAAAATCCATTCGTACACCTATAGAAAAGATAAATGGTAAATGGTCAGTACTTGTACAGCTCTTTTCCACACTTTCATGGTGCCCAAAGTGCTTTACATTACAAGCCTCACATTCACGCACACACTCCTACACCAGTGGGTGGCTGCTGTCATGGAAGGCGCCACCAGGCCTCACTGGGACCAATTTAGGGTTCAGTGTCTTGCCCAAGGACATTTCGACATGTGAACAGTTGGAGGCAGGATTCAAACTGCCAACCCTTCGATCATTGGACGACCCGCTATACCTACTGCGCTACAGCCGCCCAGAGAGATTCAAACAAAAATGAACTTTCTTTTGCTCAACAACTAGAGACCAAACACGTGCATTTGTGCAACGTGACCCGAGTTATTCTACATATTAATAATTACATGATTATAGTGTGTTGTGGATATCTTCAGAAATACAGCAAATATAACCTGAATATACTAAGCTCTGAATAGGACAAATTCCAGCTCATGAACATACTGAGCAAAACAAAATGTGTCACTAATCAATATCCGTCCACTTTTGCAAAAACAATGACTACAACTTAATACTTACCTCGGCAACTCGGACACAGCAACTTCTTTGTGAGGTTTCCTTCAAACAGAGAATTAGTTTGAATTTGAATTTACATGACCAGCCTTTCCAAACTATGTAATGGTAATGTATGTGAAATAAATAAAATACCACAACTCCGCCACTCGTTTGTTGTATTCTTTTGTTTCAAGCTTGTAGTTTTTCTCATATTTTTGCTTTAAGAGAAGAAAAAAATCAACAGTTAACCATTCAATTCAGTATCTCCAATTAAAACAAACCGTGTCTCTGCAGTATTTTGTCCAACTACCTTTTCCTCTTCTGGGAGCATCTTGTATTTTTTGGCTGCAAGCTGCACCAGTTTCGGATGATCCACATTTGGATACTCCTCCCTCAACTTGCTGAAGTTCTCTTGATAAAAGCGTGCAGTGATATGGGCAGGTGGTTTTGGAAACTCTGGGTTAATCTACAGGAAATATTACAATATTCTGGTCAAGTATGTAGTGTTTATAGTTTCATCCACAATGACTATGTTTTATTTACATTCTTACATCATCTATAAAGACAACAGTCACTTCAGCTGATAAATACAAAAGAAACACTCAACTTTAGCCACTGTTTCTTCTAAAGTTCTACTTACTCTGCTTCTCCTCATAGGATGGGAAATACCATCTTCAGCAGCAGCAATGAGTTCTGGGAGAGTTCGTACCTTGCTTATCTGATCAAAGGCAAGAATATTAACATTACTGCATGGCTTCAGAAGACCAAGAAAAGAAAGAAATCTAGTTGGCAGGTTATAGCTCTTATTCACAGGAGTGGTGAATCATTTAGTGTTAATTTAGTATTGATGTTTAATGTTTTACTTCAGCTGAATGTGGAAAATTCTTTAAAATAAAATTCAACTTGAGCTTTTGTGTGTCTGTGTGTGGGGTCGGGCTGTGGAACAGTTTGGGGGGTTCAATTAAAGCAAGGCTCCAACAGCATACAGCAGTTTCAATTAGAATATAAAAAAAGGTTTTAAAACTATATATAATATATATATATTTATGAAGGACTATGATTAGGTACATTTGTATCCTGTACATTGTGTTAAAGTTAGTTTTGACAGTGTGTTAGTGTGCTAATACATGTTTACAGCTAATTTCTTTCACTTAATTGCAACCATACACGTTTATGTAGTGAAACTGGGGTGGGAGTAAGTAAGTTTGGTTTCTTCTCACTCCCTTCCAGGCTACTAGGATTGTACGTTAATGGTGAATTACTGTATATATTTATGTATTATGTGTGCACTTAATGTTTACAACCAATGTCTGTGTATTTCTGTGTATGTCTTTATGAATATTTTCTTATGTAAATTTTTCTATGTATATTGTGTTTACAGCAAACTCTACACATATATTTGTGTGCACATAATGCGATGTATATGATCAATATTGTACATTGTACGTGCATATAATTGGTATTATATATGGAGTGCACAAGCTTGTGTATGAGCTAGTTCAGGACCTGCAGTAGACAAAAATATCACAAAGTCTAATAGCAAGGAGCTAATGAACTTTCAACAAGCTTCATCAAAATACTTCAGAATCATTATTGTAGGAATAAATTTATATTTGTACATTTATGAGAACACAGTACATGTTTCTATGAAGCAGGACTGTTTGATTCAAACTATGACTCACCGTCTGCAAAATCTCCTGCCACTTTTGTTGACATTCTTCAGGGGAAAATGGTTCAAAAGCGATCAGACTCCAGTTTAGAGCCTTCATTCCATCGGTCCATTTTCTTTTTCTCATTTTTTCCGGGATGTTTTTTCTTATTTCATTCAGAAGCATGAAAATGTGCCCTGTGTTCCACACTGCTGTCAAAGCCCAGCATCAGAACGGTCAGTGGAAAGTCATAATAAAACAACAGACTTCTTAATAATAGTGATAAACACGTAATCGTTTTAGGAACAAAACAACACAAGACATTCATTAGTATCATATCAGGAGTAGGCTACACAGCTCCTGTTTAGGATTAGCCTAATGGTATAAAGGGTCCGTTTAGCTAGCTGCTTTATTTAATTACACGTACCTCTTTCAGTCTCCATTTGAGCTCCTGTAAATGGTCTAAAAACACAACTTAAGGTTTGTGTCTCAGCTGGAGGAAAAATGGGAAAAACGTTGGCCAATGGCAAACACTCCAGGAAACCAGCGATAAACAACGTGAACGAATATGATAGTGTCCTACAAACTACTAACACATAGGTAACTAGTAACTTTAAGGTAAACCGCCGCCAGCGATTAACAATATATTAAACTAAAAACCGAATAAAACACGTGTTGTCAATGTTTATCAGAGAAATCCTCAATAGTCGGTGACGCATGTTGTCAGATCTCGCGAGAGAAAAACGCGATCAGCTCTATGGAAACAAGCCCAGATAAAGTCAGCAGCGGAACTGAACTGCCGCACAGTGTAAACGAGAGAACTACGGTGGCCCAGAAGGGCAATAGCCCAAAAAAGTATCCACTATATATATAAAAAAAGAGATTGTTATTCATTTTAAAAGTATCTAAAAAAATAAATAAATGTACCCTTAAATAAAAATAAACTTGGATGGAAAAAAAGAAGGGCAATATCCCCCTAAAAATATCCACTCTAAGGAAAAAAAAAAAGAGATTGTCATTCATTTTAAAAGTATCTAAAAAAAATAAATGTACCCTTAAATAAAAATAAACTTGGATGAAAAAAATGATCTACAAAAAAACCTGTAATAAAAAATAATTTGTACAAAGAAATAAAACTTGTATGATTTTTAAAAATAATCTCCTCAATTAAAATTGACTTCTTCAAAAAATATTGTTTTAAAATATAAAACTTCATGTGCCAAAATAGAAAACCCCATTACATTTTAAATAAGATTCATCTTAAAAAAAAAAGAGAAAGAAAAAAAGAAAAACAATCCACCTTTTTACTTACACTTACACACACCCCCGTTTTAATTAAGGGGGCGCTGTTTACCCAAAAGACGTCTTGCTTTAAAATTAAGGCCAGCACAAAAAAGAAAAGGATGAGGTGAACATTTGTAAGGCCTGCGGCTAATGT
>JAPTGZ010000012.1:15296961-15307243 GCA_029814645.1 Fowleria isostigma
GGTGTTCATGTTCCTCATGGTGCGTTCAGGTGTTCATGTTCCTCATGGTGCGTTCAGGTGTTCATGTTCTTCATGGTGCGTTCAGGTGTTCAGATCTAAATTGTCTTATAAATCAATAAAATAAAATATAAAATCAATACCAGGTGTTTTTAATCAATAACAGATGTTAATACCAGATTCACAGATAGATCAGTAATAACATGTACTTGTACTTTTGTGCAATGCATGATGGGTAATATATTTTTGTGCTTTTCGTAACATGTTTTGTGTTTTATATGCACTTTAAATAAATTACTACAATAATTCATAAATGTGAATATATCTCCTTATCACAATAGTCTAGATTAATTAATTAATTAATTACAAATAGGCAATACACCATAATATCTTATTTTATGCATTCTTTTATATTATAACTAGATATTCACTTATTCAGATAATGTTCTATATTTTGTTATTATACTGGATTTTTACATCTTTTTAAGTTAATGATAGATTTTATACTTCTTCCTACTCCTTTCGACCATGCAAATTTAGAGTTGTTTGAACTTAAAGACAGATTCTGTTCATTTAAATGTTATTTTGTTGTTGTTTTACTTTATTTTTTTTTGTTTGCATGTTTAAAATAAATAAATAAATAAATAGATTTGTCTTTTCCTTTGAATGTGTTTGAAGCAGGGCTGTGCACACTTTATCCTCCTCCGACACTGCTCTCCTATTCTTCTCCCTGCCTATATAATCAAATACTATTTTGAGCGTGGATTTTCTTCCAGGATTTGCATTGTCGCTGCATTCCTGCTGCCTGTTAACGCCCTTTCGCTGTTAAATGTGAATCTGTCCAGCTTTGCCAACACCCTAACCCTCAGCTTTAAAAGACGCAGAGGGGAGCGTGAGGTGCAGACACTGCAGGACAGAGAATGATCCTGCAACAATTCACACATTTAATGAGGCATTTTCCTCCGTTTTCTGGTGCATGTATGGGTATGATATGCACAGACTAGTTCGCTGACTCTCGCTTAGGATTTGTTGCCCCAAATTAAACACCTCAGGTTCTTGTCATAATGATGATGGATGTAGCATGAAAGAAGAGGGAAAATAGTTTAAGGGAGAGGCAGTTACTCGGCTGTACATTTTTATATTTATCACAGTCTGTTAAGCCACGGAAAGGAAATTTCAGGGGGGCTTCAAGTTGCTCTGCTCACTGTCATAAAAAATAAAAAAGAAGGAGCGGTGGTACAGTAAACGGAGAACGACACACTACCCTGAGCACCAAAGTCAGAAATTTTCTAAAACGTACAAGCGGCTTGATGTTCTGCCAGTTGCACACACTTCTGTCTATCTCTATAGAGACAAAAATCACATTTGATCCAATTTGATAACAGAACTGGGTCATGATTTGAGAAATGTTCCTCACACCACAGCAGGCACACACACAGAAACACACACACAGACACACAACACTCTCTTTGCCAGCTTAGTCTATGGCCTGCCAGCAGCTCCTCCGTTGCCAATTAATTTTATTAGGAGTTAATCATATTATTTATGGTCATTAAGAACACGCAGTCTTTTCAGTCTCTGCAATGTCACGTCAAATGAAAGATCTCAGTGTACTCGAATACTGAGGCTGTGAAGGGAGCTATTTTCTGTTTGGATTCAGTGGATTATGAATCTAAGTGTGAAATGACACTGTGGTAATGAGGTTAAAGTGCACAATTTCCACACTCCAAATTAGTGCTTTCTAGTGTAAACCATCACAGAAATGGTTCGAGGAAAAAGTGAAAAATATTTTCCCGTAACCCATAAAGACCCAAACACCCACCCGAGAACAAAACCATCTACTGATCTAAAATGTTTAATGACTAGTGTTGTTTGATACCATGGATTTCCTTTCTGATCCAATACCAAGTAATATTCTGACTGGTATACCAATCCGACACCGATACTTTGTACAAAGACACTGACACTGAAAACTATATATTTTTTAAATTGGTATTTTAATCATAATGTCATAAAGAATACAAGACAATAAAGTAATTATTCTTTAATTATTAAGAAGTGTTATAGAAATAAAAATTTGCATATTAATTCACATTACATGAAAATGTTAACATAAAGCATGCTACCCAGGTGGAAGAAGAAGAAGTAGTTCCCATCAACTGCATATCATTTGGACAAAAGCACAATAGTTTAGCTACTTTCCACGGTGTTCCTGATATACATTACCTCAAATGACTGACATATCAAAAGTATTGATATTTTGATTTGTGACTCAATTCTAGTGCGTAAAGATCTGGTATCAAGATATCAATATTTTAGTATCAATCAACACATCACTATTAATAACTTCTGAACTGCTAAACGTATCAATACATGCAAATAATTGGTGTAAAATGCAGTTTGTCATCTTTTCATGGTGATCAGATATGACCCATTTGGACGTTCAGAGGCTCCATAGTTACTGTGGAAACACCTTGATCTTCTGCAACATTGATTCACCAGTAAAACCCATGAGTCAATGGACACACTTGTTTTATGTTCAGTTAGTAAGACATTTTGCTGAAAAAGTCACTTTTATTTTCAGTTTTCTCTGTTTCTGATATAATCACCCTCTACTTTAATCTGAGGATTTATGAACATCTATGATTAGCAAATTAAATATCAGAAAATACCTGATGTTCACTGAAAAAACAAAGTATATAGGACAATGCCATAATAAATAACGATAAATCACTTAAGAAAAGTTAAATATTGAGAAAACAATATTTTTGAACTGCCATAAAAGTAACACTGGGTTTTTATGGGTTAAAATATCTGGGTATTTATCAGTCACTGTTATTCTCTGCTGTGGTGTGATTGGTGATGCCCTTGTGGAAAACACTGTATTTCACTGTAGGGCCATTATTTAGGTTTATGACTTCCACAAACTGATTAAACACAGTAAAATATGTGCAGTCTTTTAGTAGTTCTCAAAGTGGGCTCTTGAGGATCCTGGAGAATCACATTCCATATTCAAGGGCTCTGTGAAAGTGTTTTTATGGGTTCACTATAATTGCAAATACCAGTGGGGACAATTTGAACCAATAATAGTAGGATATTATATCTCCCACCTATATTTGGGCCAATAAAAAAACCTGATAGAACTGTGGCACATCATATTAAGTTGGATCACAACAACAAATGTTCCTGTTGTTGCCCAGCGTTAAGTATTAGCTCAATGGTGAGAAATATATGAGTCATTCCACAACATCATCATGTAAACCTTGGCTAAATATAGAGGATATGAAGGCAGTTATAAGGTGTTTGGTTTTATTGAGAAAAGCAACAGGAGATTAAGTGTGCAGCTCTCTGGTAGTGACTTCAGTAAGAAACAATACATAGGTTATTTTCACTTTTTACCTGTTTTGTAAAACCATAACTTTAAGTGAATTTGCTAAAAAAGTTGGACTCAGTGTGGATCTTTAAAGGCTGATAGGATCATGTTTGTATAGAGCAGAGAAAAGCCGCTGATTAAGAGGCAGATACGGGGAAAAGCACGTCTGAGATAAACTATCTATCCATTTATTAGAAAATGGACAACTGTTGAAGTGAGCATCCCAGTCAAAGTATTAAGAAAATAAATACAGCCAGATTTCTCATCATCAAACTCAAAGTAATTAATCACCATATCTGGAACTAAACAAACTGAAAAAAAGAACAACAAAAAAACCCCTTATTTGTTTGTTATTGTTTTCCATCAAAGCAGGTGTAACAGGATTAACTTCCCCCGGTCTTCAGTATTGTATGTAGGTTTTTAAATAAAATTCTTGTCATCTTTTTTAACTTTTAACCTTTTAATGTGTTTGACTTTTATTGTTCTATTTGTCTAGTTGTTTTAATAGTGATTTTTTTCCCCCATTTTTTCATATTTACTGTAATCCAAATTAGAATTTTAGCTATAATCTAACATATTTACACCTAATATTGTCTCAGTCAGTACAGATGTGAATTTATGTGCACTGTTAAGAGTCATGTTTGACTAAATGAGTTTGTAAGTAAGTGTAGAGTTTAACCCATAAAGACCCAATGCTACGTTTGTGACGGTTTCCAAATGAAATGTTTCCTCTATTTAACTTTCTTAAGCAATTTATCACCATTTATCATAAAATTATTATCTTTATTTAGGATTGTTTTTTCTATTGTAAATCATGTATTTTCCTATGTTTAAAAGTGATTTTCTTTACAAAGATAACAAACATTGAATATTAAACCACATGTGTCCATCCACCGTCACTGATCCAACTCCATGTGTTTTACTGGTGAATCAATTACGTAGAAGATGACAGTGTTTCCACATTCACTACTAAGCCTCTGGATGGCCAAATGAGTCACATCTGATTACCATGAAAAGATGACAAACTGTATTTTACACCAATTATTTACCTTTATTGATAGGATTTGTGGTTCAACAGGTATTAAACAGTTCCCATCAGTAGATAGTTTTTGGTCACCAGCCGATGTTTGGGTCTTTATGGGTTAAAAGCCTTTCAGTGGACAGACATCCCTCAATTTGGAACAATTTATTGTGAAAAAGAAACTATGCAGGAATGTATTATGGATGGTAAACTGACTGTCCTATTTTACATTTAGATAAAGGCTAATTTTACAATGGAAAAGTACTCGTAAAGTGAATGTATTCTATAATGTATTAAAGTGCTACTTATGTGGCAGTTTCAAAATAGCTTTATCTCTATATTTAGCTTTTCTTAAGTGATTTCTCATCATTTATTATAATATTATCCCCTGCATTTTGGGATTTTTCAGTGGTAATCTCATATTTTCCTTTGTTTAATTCACTGATCATGTAGTTGTTCATAAAAGCTGAGATTAAAGTTTATTGCTATTATATCAGAAACAGAGAAAACCAAAAAAGTTATTTTTTCAGCAAAGACATCAGTAATTGAACATAAAAACAAGTGTGTTCATCCACTGACATTGATCCATCTCCATGGATTTCACTGGTGAATCAGTGTTGTAGAGGATGACTGTGTTTCCATAGTAACTATGGAGTCTCTGAACATCCAAATGGGTCATATCTGATGACAATGAAAAGATGACAAACTGTGCTTTACATCAATTATTTGCATGCATTGATAGGATTCGTGATTCAACCGTTATTAACCATTTTAGATCAGTTTGCGGTTTTGATTGCCAGTAGATGTTTGGGTCTTTATGGGTTAATAAAGCACAGATGATGAGAGCATTCTGCATCACCTCTGTACGATCTTAACCTATAAAGACCCAGTGCAACTTTTGTGTCAGTTCCAAAATGAATTTTTCTCTATTTTTAATTTTAAATCATTTATTGCTATTCATTTTAATATTATCCTGTGTATTTTTAAGTATAAATATTATTTTCCTGTATTTAATTGACTGATCATGTAGATTTCCATAAAAGCTCAGAGATACAGTTGAGGGTTATGATATCAAAAACAGAGAAAACTGAAGAAAACGTGACTTTTTCAGTAAAGTATATCATTAACTTAACATAAACCAGTGCGTCCATCTAATGTCATTTATCAAACTCCATGGGTTTTACTGGTGAATCAATGTTATAGAAGATAACAGTGTTTCCACATTCACTACGGAGCCTTTGAAAGTCTAAATGGGTATATCTGATGACCATAAAAAGATGACAAACTGCATTTTACACCAATTATTTACATGTACCAATAGGTTTCGCAGTTCATAAGTTATTAAACGTTTTAGATCAGTAAATGCTTTTGGTCGCCAGTGGATGTTTGGATCTTTATAGGTTAATAAAGCATGGATGACGAGAGCAGGCTGCATTTTTTCTCCTTCTAAGATCTTAAGAAGCCTGCACATAACACTTAGAGAAACTCATGTGCAAGAAGACAACGGGACACGCAGCATAAGAGTTCATCTGACTTTATTGAGATGTGAGCATCACAGCGCAGCTAGCCATGCAGAGAACTAGCCTGGTAGTGTGCATTAAGGTGAGAATGGGACTTCACCTGGGTATTACTGATCCTGAGCCAATCTTGGTTCTAGTCAGTGAAGGTAATGTTTAGGATTAGCATGGCGCAGACTGATCCAAGACGGGCACTTTGTAACAGCTGCTAAATAACCCCAAAGCTGGAGTGCAAGTTCCCATATTTGCTTGTGTATACCGCAAAAGCACAGGTACTGTATACGCTGATACATGTGTGACTACACTGGAAATAAGTTGAGTATAAAATAAAGCGAGTGACTAGAACTGTTGTGCATAGTATTTGAAGAGATTTGTGCTGATAGAGCTAGATGTTAATTGACCGAAGAGATGCATACATACGTAAGTGGAACAAGGAACAATAATCTCCTGCACTTGATAACTGTGAAGGTAATGCCCTTAGTTGGCTCATGGATAGCTGCAATCGTCTTGATCTGAGTGCCATTTAGAGCCAAGTGTGTACAGTATCTATTTACAAAACTGTCATATTTGTGTGTATTTACATTTATTGCCACAACAAAGGCAGTTTGTCACTACTTTGTGGTTTCAAATGACAAAGCGATCCAAAGATGTGAGGTGATTTTGCTTTTCCCATCTCCTTTAAGGATGCAAAATCCTGCACATCTGACAGCTGAGTCAGGTGCATGACCTTCTGAGAGACTGTTTTGACAGCGATGATCTGGGATGGTTTCTCTGCTTCTCTTTTAACTGGCATAAAATCAAGCGTATCAGAAAGTCGAGACGGCACAATCATCCTCACACCGTGTTACAGGATCAGATATGACAGCGAATATTACGGGACGTTACATACACATAAACGACGCTAAGGATACAGTGACAGGAAGCCATTTCTAGTGGTTGATTTTAGAGTTACATGGAACAGAGCGGAGTATAAAATCTGTGTGCATGTGTATGTGTGTAGAGTGTGATTGAAGGGCATACTGAGAAGAAAACTCCCCCGAGGTGCACGCAAACCATTTGTCACATCAGAGCTGTGAAGAGCACAAATGTACCATAATCTAATCACAGGAGAGAAGTCTGAAACACAGAAATCCCAATGTGTGTGTATATTATGACTTTGATTTGACCAGTGTAATGCAGCTGCAAAGACATTGTTTCATAGAATGTATAAACACACAATGTAATACCTGATTAACTTTCTAGTTAAAGCGGGAATGACAGATACAGTATGTACAAACAACATGAATTCACACTACAATAGCAGACATGTGCACTCTGCAGTCAGCACATACGGGCATTATGTTTCACCCCCTGCATCAAATCTGCAAAATCTGTTTTCAAGGGTTTGCAAAGACAAAAAAAAAAAAAAAAATCAGCCAATCAAGACATGTACAATGAAATGAAGACAGTTTGCTCACAAGGTCCCCACATTGCCTTAACCTTGGTCACTCTTGACATCATAATAAGGTAGTCCTCTCCCCAGTTTTGCAGACAGATGGCCAGTGGAGATGGCTATTGAGGTAGCCAGACTTCCTGCACTCTGCCTTCTTCTTCTTTGTCTACATGTTGCTACATTTCCATTGTGAGTGTGTATAAAACCACACAAAGTAAAACTTTGCTACAAACAAAGTAGCTCTAAAGAACTCTAAAGAAGCCCCTTGCCTTCTACGCATTTATCGGTAAAATCTCCTGGTTTTAAAGAGCGAATTCGCGGACAGAGCCTTAGCTAGACTTTTGTCCGCTCAAGCTGCTAATTCGCTTTTTTTGGAGGTGCAGAGGTGGTCGGCTGGCTTCAGTGAGGTGTTGGTTGAACACTCCTGAGTATTCCTCCATCATAGTGAACTTTATCAAAGTGAGGGTCATGGAGAGGTGTGCTGCCATCATATCTCTAGGAGACACTTCACAGGGACCAGGCCTCGTTTTTTCCCGCTGCTCAGTCGAAGGAAACCGTCGGTCTCCTCATTCTTTCCCACCCAGATCTGCAAGGGGGAGAGCGGGTAAGGGGGGGGCATGGAATAGGAGGAGGGGCAAGTGACATTCAGTAATGTGAGACTTTTTTTTTTGGTCTGAGGCTAAAACTATGCTGCAGTGGAAGCCATAACATGCAGTCCTCTGTAATTTCAGCAGTTTTCTGCATGGATTTGCATGTCATTAACTGTACTCGTGAGTGTATGTGAGAGAGAGAAACTGCATGTGTGGGTTTTTTTGCATATTCACCTGGGCCTCTTTCACAGTCATCTGGCCTTTGTCTCGGTTGCCATGGAAACCAGTAGTGACCTTCCACACCCTCTCACCAGGGCGGACCCGCTGTACAAAGTTGGCTGGGAAAAATCCCACCTTGTCTTTGCTTTTCCCCTAGTAAATATTGGACACACATACACAAACAGACTGTTAGTCTTTGACAGATATAAATAGATGTTTTCTATATCTTTTCTGATATGAAAAGAGGAGAAAGGTGTTTAATTATGTTTTGAACCACAGGACATGGAGGCATCAATTTATCAATCTTATCCTGGGAAGAAATATAATCTATATGGAATACTCTGCTGCTCCTGCTGACATGAAACTAGTGGTTTTCAATCCATATGTCTGCTTGTATTTTTATACTGACAGCATGTGAGCAAGGATTACTGTCCTTGACAGTCCTTGACACAGCTCATGTAATTAGATTCTTTAGTGTTTTCATTTTATTTACTTGACCAGTTTCCTAAATATGAAATGTATTTCTTCCACAGTAATAAAATGGATTTCCAAGAAACCCTTGCAATTAGCAGAAAATGGAAATAAAGCGTTTTCTTCTCTAATTAGCAACATAAATGCTGGACCAAAAAAGCGTACTGCATGTATTTGTGGAGCCCTTAATCCCTCTATTCTCTTTAGAGACTATGGCACACAGGCGCACAATGCTCATGGGTGTTACAAGTCACATGACTTCCTTTTAGCTATTTTGTTCATCTACAGAAGATGGTTCCACCACATTAAACAAAGGCAACTCATACTGAAGGATAATTATATTTATGTGTATTTTCTGGTTATTAAAAATGATCTAAAATAGTCTGACAATCTACATATACTCAAAATGATTTTACATTTAGGTACAGTATGTGTAGTTTGGATAGAAAGTTGAACTGCTTTTACATTAAACATTTGCAATTAAATTCTGTTTCCTAAAAGTTTTCACAAGTTATTAGATTCAGTCTTATTCTTCAGAAAACTTTGTCTGCATACTGCTTAAATGAGCCACTCAGTATTCAGATACAGCTCTTTATACCTTTAATATTATCTCTAGAAATATAGTAACTCTGCATTTTACTCAAGTGGAATACATTCAGATCCTTTTCCCTGGAGTTTCATTTATGTAAAGACCTGTCTGTCCTTTGGCAGGTGAAGGTTAAGATCTTCAGCTGTCTCATTAAATACTGACTGCAATCTATCTTCTCCCTTTTCATGCTAACTAGCTCTGCTAACACCCACACCTGCTGTCCTTCAAACACATCCACCAGCTCTTTATCTTATTGCTACCTGGGAGCTCTACGTCAATGAAAAACATCCACATCGACTGCTAAGTAAGGGCATGTGCAAGTTACCGTCACTGACAGAAAGAGACAGAGTGTGTGAGAAATGTCGGAGAATGTGCTGCGGTTTTAGGAACTAAACTATGCATTAAAAGTTCCTTTCCTACAAACCTTCCACCAGTCCTCATTGGAGTCATCTGTGACTTGAATTCTGTCACCAGGCCTGAAAGAAAATGAAAAAAACAAGTATCAGTAATAATACAGCCACAAAGCCTAAACTGTTTAAAGCCTAAAATTATGTTTGTATTATGAAAAGATAATTAATCTCTTAAAAGGTAAGTATTTGGTATTAGCTTATTGGGATCTTTGCTCGACAAATGCAATGAGAACTGTCTAAGAACTTTTTAGATTTTTTTTTGTTTTGTAAAAAATGTCAAATTTATCATGCAGAAAGTGTATTTCCTGGAAAGTATTTGTAATATTGCTCTTACTACAGTCATGGAAAAAATTTATTAGACCACCCTATGTTTTCTTCAATTTCTTGTTCATTTTAATGCCTGCTACAACTAAAGGTACATTTGTTTGGTCAAATGTAATAGTAACAATAAAAATAACTAATAAGAGTTTAATTTCAGAGCTGATATCTATCCATTTGCCATGGTTTTTGTTGATAATAACCAAAATCACATACATTCTTCCATCAATAGCTATTATTATTCAATAGACATTTTACTGACAACAATAGTGCTTTTAGGGATTCCATGTTTTTTTTTTCTGTCCGTTTTAGTCACATGATACACACAGGAGTTAGTACTTGATT
>JAPTGZ010000012.1:15318283-15329401 GCA_029814645.1 Fowleria isostigma
TAAATAGCAATAAACCACTGAAGGACGATTAAATATAGAGAGAAACATTTATTTGGGAAGTGACACATATGTCACACTGGGTCCTTATGGGTTAAGTACAGAATGTGAGTACTTTTGCCACCTCTGGTTTCTTACAAAAGCACTTATGAAGTTCACTGTGTGTCAGATGATACAAATTAATGAGTGACAACAAACCTATGACTTCAGAATCGGAGGTAGAAAACTGTTTTCCTCTGAAACTGAGGTGAATGTGAAGCCCATCTGTCCAGGTCTTGAACAGACTGGCATTTACAGGGACACTTAGTTTAGTTTAGAGCCATAAAAATCAAGATTAGATCCTGGAATAAATCAGATGAGACTCGCACAAAGTTCTCTGCAGATGTATGTGGAGTTTTTTGTGCAGTGCTCAGCAAACCTTTTTCTTTAATCAAACTGTTATACATCTTTACATTTAATTAATATCGATTGGCGAATGTTTGTCAGGATTCCAAAGTAATTTAAGCTGTTTGGTTCAGAGGATATTTTAAAGCGATCGGTCATACGGGTGCACTCAGCAAATGGACGACGCACCAGCCAGGGCAAAGGCGCTCATCAATATTCTTCTGGGTTTTTTTTGTAATTCACTGCTTTACATAAACACCAGCCTCTGCATAAGCAAATTTACTTACTAAATACTTAGATAGTATCCTCTTCCTCAGATACTTGACTGGACTCAATGACAAACGGCCTATTTGTCTCCTCCTTACACCGAAACCATCTCTGCTCCATCTGGCCTGAAATCATCCTAATAGTCTGACTGGATCTAAAACTCAATACATCAACTTTCCTTCACAGTCGCATTGATTACATTTTTTTTTCCCCACAAGTTTTTTTTTTTTTTTTTTTAAGCTTTACAGAGAAGATACAGAATAATGTCAACAACATAGCTTCTTTCTTACATTATATAAAAACAACAGATAATCTAATACAACAAGTACATTGTGTTGAATAAAATAAAATAAAAAAAAAATAAAAAGTTTTAAATTAAGGAATTATCTTGACATCTTGTAATGAAATGAATGGATTGGAAAATAAATAAATAAATAAATTTTAAAAATGGAAAAAATTACATGCAAATAAAAATAAAGTAAAAATAATAAATAAATAAATAAATAAATAGTAATGAAATAATCACATACAAATAAAAATAAAAACTAACAAAGCAAAATAATAAACTTTGCAGGAATGTGTTATGGAAAACTGATTGTCCTATTATGATATCTTAGATCAGGGGTGTCAAACATGCAGCCCGGGGTCCAAAACCGGCCCGCCAAAGGGTCCAATCCGGCCCATGGGATGAATGTCAAAAATTACACTAAAATATAAACAATAATTTTAATCTAGGTTCCACATTCAGACCAGTTCAATCTGAAGCTGGTCACTTGTAAAATATTATCAGAACAGCCTATAAATGATGACAACTACAACATTTTCTCTTTGTAAATGCAAAAATTTTTTATGACATTTCCCTGTATTCTCACTAAAACAAACTATCATTTCACAAAAACATAAATTTGAACAAATATGAACAACCTGAAACATGTTGTGCAATTTTACCAATATTGTGTCTGTTCTTAAATGTTTTGTGTATTTGTAGATCCACTGTGATCTGTACTTTGAAATGAACATGTGTCAATAATAAACTGAGGCAAAAATTGTTAAAATTGTACTTATTTTTTCTTTAAAATTTTTAGTTTGTTCATGTTATTCGCAATGTTTAAAGGGTAGTGTGTATATGCAAACATTTTCATTATGGAATTTTACTTTTTTTTCCACTCTAAAACATAGAGGAAAGTTTGAACTTGTCATTATTTATATATTATTATATTATGTAATATATTATCATTTTACCGCAGATCAAATTTGGCTGAATGTGGCCCCTGAACTAAAATGAGTTTGACACCCCTGTCTTAGATAAAGGCTGATGTTAATGACTTTAAGGTCTTTGTACCTGATCAACAGTTTGGTGTTTTACTCTGAAACTCTCTGGGCCTGAACATCTGAAGGGTTGAGCTGCTGACTCAGCTCCACTGTGTACTACTGTAAATGCAGGTCAGCCAAGCAGTGTGCTTTTGGGTTTATGGGGGAAGTCTTTTTAAGCAACTGTGAACTTGGAGATGTGTATCTTTGTTCATGTGTCTCTGTGGCTCTAAACACCTACTTACCTGGTAGTCATGTCACCTGTCAGGTTTTATTTGATGTTTAACGTTCATGGATTTAGGATGATATACAGTCTGCATGAGGTTGAAACTGCAATGACCATAAGACGAACACATAACTTTGATTTCTGAGGTAAAACAGTTGGTGGAAAAAAACAGATACACTGCAAAAATGGCGTCTACAAACAAGATAAAAAATACTAAATCTGAATAAAAAGGTAAAAACAAGTGAAATATTCATCCAAGACAATTTTAATGACAAGATTTCTTGAATTAAGATCGTTTAATCTAGGAATATGTCTACAGATGTATGAACACTTAATATAAGAAAGTAACTCTTACAACAAGATAAATTATCTAACACTTATATATCTTTTTTTTTTTTTAATTAGTAAGAACCAAATAATTTGCAATGTAGAGATGCTTTCCTCAGATAGCAGCATTTTCATTTGTTCACTCCTCTCTTCACAAGTGAAAGAAAATCATCTGATTGAAGACACTTTTCTTATAAAATGAACTCATACTGGGATTGAATCACGTTGATGACTAATATCTATGGAAACGGCATGTATTAAGTACAGAATGCAATCATATTACTCACGAGGCAGATCACATCAGACAGTGTGTTTTCTTTTTTCTTACATTGTCTACCTCTGATTAAAACTACCCACTGTAGAATTTTTGTTCATAAAATGATTTAAAAGGACTCAAATATTCTGCACATTACTTCACGTTAATTAGGTTTCACTCTATTTAACAATTTTTAAGAGATTTATTACCATTTATTCTCTATGTATATTTTTCCTCTGCATTTTGCATTTTTTCAGTATAAATCAGATATTTTCCTGTATTTAATTTACAGATCATACACTTTCATCATCATGCTGAGATTACATTTGAGAGTTATGATATCAAAATCAGAGAAAGGTTAAGAAAAGTAACTTTTACAGTAAAATATATAATTAACTGAATGCAAATACAAGTGTTTCTATCCATTGTCACTGATCCAACTTCATGGGTTTTACTGGTGAATTGGTGTTGTTGAAGACGACTGTTTCCACGTTCACTGTGGAGCCTCTGAACGTCCAGCTGGATCATAAACTGTTTTTTCCAAAAGTATTCTCTCCCCTGCTTTAACCTGCATATAAACTTGAGCGCCATCTCATTCTGAATCCATGGGGTTTAATATGATGGCGGTCCACCCTTTGCAGCTATAACAGCTTCAACTCTTCTGGGAAGGCTTTCCACAAGTTTTAGGAGTGTGTTTCTGGAAATTTTGGACCATTCCTCCAAAAGCACATTTGTGAGATCACACACTGATGTTGGATTAGAAGGCCTAGCATTCAGTCTCACCTCTAATTCATCCCAGAGGTGTTCTATTGGGTTGAGGTCAGGACTCTGTGCAGGCCAGTCAAGTTCATCCACACCAAGCTCTCTCATCCATGCCTTTATGGACCTTACTTTGTGCCGCGGTGCACAGTCATGTTGGAACAGGAAGAGGCCATCACCAAACTGTTCCCACAAAATTGAGAACGTGGAATTGTCCGAAATCTCTTTTTGGAAAACCCCAGATTTTGGACAATTCCATGCATGGATTAAGAATACGATGTCACTTATGCTCATATGTGAGTCAAGGCAGGTGAGTGAATACTTTTGTCAAAATAAAAATAACCTCCTGTAAAAAGCAATCCAGGAAATGCTCAAAATTAGTGACAGTCAATATGATCTGAGAGAGACTGAAATATTTCCAAAGAAAACATTTAGAACAATATTGTGAAATTCTGTCAGTCAGAGGAATAAATCTGTGGTACAACTGCATAGATGAGTTGAAAATATGGACCCCTCTCACCTTAAAAACCCATTTATAAATATGAATAAGCAAATATATGAACTTTAAGTCTTAACTTTTGGATCTAACATTTTATACTTATTTTAGCATTCATATTGTTTTCATTGTTGGTGCGTGAGAATGTTATGTTTGTCAAAATTGAAGATGTTCTGTAAGATCATGTTTAAAGGTTGACAAAATAAGCACAAAGCTTCAGCCTAGTCCTTTTCAGTTTGATTGTTCAAATTAATTATTTAATTAGTGAAGATTGCATTAGATATGTTAATTTCATAGAGTGAATTTTTGGTTTTGTGGATTGAATGAATCCATAAAGTGTGTTTATTTTTTTAATTTGCAATAAAATAAATCAACAACTATATTAAAACAACTATATAGTGTATCTGATGACCATAAAAAGTTGACAAACTACATTTAATCTGCATTATTTCAACATATTGTTGGGTTTAGTGAGTCTAAAGGTATTAAACACTTCATATCTTTCGATCGTTTTGGTCAAAAGTGGATATTTGGGTCTTTATGGGTTAATTATTACATTTTAACTAATAATCTGACCTGTTACTGAGTTACTGCATTTCAAAAGCAATCCCAACACCGTCTACCCATTCACAAACAAACCATAACATGATGCCATTATTTCATTTAAGCTGATTCTAATAAAGTCCTAGGTTCTTAAGTTACATAGATATATACGAGAAGTAACCTCAAACTCCATCCATTTTCTGTAAAGGCCTAATCCTTGCTTTGATGAGTGTGCAGCGATCGAAAAGGACACCGCCGAAGGCTTGGCGAGAGCCTCCCGTGTCACATCCTCCAGGGATTGTGTGCGCCTCAAACACACTGAATTTCACACTGAATTAGCCAGACCAGCTGGTACAGGGAGATATTGATTTTCCAACACAGTTGAGAGGGGAGGAAGGAAATGTAGCACCCATACAAGAGAGAGGAAGAGAGGAGGGCGTTATGTGAGAAGAGCAGCACATGCAAGAGGAAGGACAAAAAGGCTGAGTGAAAAAAATGTCAGGACTTGGCCACTGAAACTTTATCAGTGTCGCTTTTCTCAGCTTTTGTTCCTCTAATTCTATTTATAGTTGGACAGTTTGATCCTGCTGCTACCCTTTAACACATCTCCCCGTGTCTTGGTCTGCTTTGCATAGCTCCAGTCAATCTACATTCCATTTATAACCCCTACCTTTTTGTCTCTGCTGCTTTGAAAAGGGCTTTATTCTCTTTTAACAAAACAGCTAAGCATATTACCAGGACTAAAGGCAACGGGACATCAACGGACTGACGGAGGCAAGTACAGCTTCCAGATGTTAAACTCTGCTGACACAATGCATTCTGTGTCAGCCTCCGGCCTACAAAGAACTCATGCATTTCAAATAAAATACAAATACATAAATAATATATAGCAACTTTCGTTGTGTAATATCAAACACTTTTCCTACAGCAACTGAGAAAAAGCAGATTAGGGGGGTCGCACTTTAATTTCTGGTATATTTTAAATAATGATTCATTGAACACTTGGTATTTTTATTGTATTACGTATATTATTTTGTAGTGTTCAGTATATTACTTTATAGTGTTCAAAAGCCTGATCAGGAGCAAAGACTGCAAATTAGTTGAAGCTAGACGTCTCAAATGCATCACATGTTCCCTTTGGTGGCAGTGTTGTATGTATCGTCCCTGTTAAATAAACATTAAATAAATACAAATAAATAAATAAAACCTTAAAAAGCATTAGGCATATTATTAACACAACATTAACATGACAAGTTTTATTCTAATAGAGGTTGAAACATCAAACAGGACACACACTAGTGGTTAATAAGCCTTGTTGTTTGAGAGTAACTAGTTATTTAATTACACAATAAATTATTTGCATTTTATTATAGCTACATTGAAACTGGGAAAATATACAATTAATCCATAATTCTCTTGCTTTGCATCTTTCTGTCAGGCAGAATTCTGGACAATGTGGGTCACTGAAGGCGTTTACAACCTATAGTACAACGTACTACTCTATAGTACTGCATACTATAGAGTAGTCTTTCTCAAACAGGGTACGTGAACTTCCAGGGGTACTTGGCAGAAGCCCAGGGGGTACTTGAATATATTGATGAGTTTATTTCAGTATTTTGTTGATGAAAGGTTCATTTATTCATCAAAAACCAATTAATTTAATTTTTTTAATGAACGAAAGAGGACATTTTTCAATTTACATTTTGCACACAAAATTTTATTTACTAGATTTGTTATCTTTAATATAATACAGTTAGATATATGTTGTTTGTTTACAACATTTTAAAAATAAAAACAGACATCTTTGGCACAGGAGCAAATTTTGCCTAATTTTTTCAATCAAAAATGCTGAAGCAGGTGGTTAAAAATATATATTTCAGGGGGTAGTCCACTGTTAAAAGTTTGAGAACCACTGCTATAGAGTACATCACAGTGCTCTCTACACTCTACACAGTGTATAGAGTACATTATGGATTGGAATACAAGGAAGTGCAACTAGACAAGATGTACTCAGATTTTGAGCACTGTCTTCAATTTCTTCTCTTGTTTGATTTTGAACTGCCTGTTGTCTGCCAATCACTGCACATAACAACCTGGAAAACCTTCCACTGCTGGAAATTCAACAGTATTTTCCTCTGAATTCATGAATCAGAAGGTTCTGATTTTAATTTAAGTTATATTGAAGCACTTTAATTAATCTTATTAAGAAATCTGTGTTGAACTGTCACTGTTAAATGCATGTTGTTATGACTGTGCAGCCATATTGCTTAAAAAGTATTTAAGAAGTAATTAGTTACTTTGATGAAGCATTTATCTACCTTTAATTTCTACTACAGTCTGTTATCCATGACATTTTGAGAGAAATCTTCCCTACATGCTGTTACTAAAACTGATGTTACATCACAAATACTTACGTCAATAATAAGGTAATTCCAGCAGGAGAATCTGAGATAGATTTTGACACCACTGTTGGCACTTGATGAATCAATATCACTTGAGAGCTGGGTGTCATATCCGTGCAAGGCACTCTGTGTGGCCATGTACTTTATGTGGGCATTAAGGTGCAACTCACAGGTACATAAAGTTGTGCAGTGCATGGCAGATCATTGACAAGTCAGTCTGAAGTGTTCTTACCTTCCCGTTACAAGGCTGCTGGGAGAGCTCTGAGGAGCACCAGAGGTGGGCTGCCATCTTACAGGCTTTACAACGCAGCCCCTGCTTAGAGTTCCCTGTAAAGACACCCACATTTAACATATCACAGTGGGCTGAGACAAGAGTAACAAGGTAGAATATGATACTCAGCATGATGCAGTGTAGCTGTGATTCATTCCAGTTACATACTCTGGGTAAATAAATGATCTTTTTAGCTTTGACTTTTTTCATTTTTACAGTTAACACATAAAAACCCAGTGCTACATTTGTGGCAGTTCTCGAATAAATTTTTCTCTAGACTTAACCTTTCTGAAGTGATTATCACTATTTATTGTAATATTGTCCTCTGTATTTTGTGTTTTTTCAGTGAAAATCAGGTATTTTCCTATATTTAATGTACTGATCATGAAGAGGTTCATAAAGGCTCAGATTAAAGTTGAATGCCAAAATATCAAAAATGGAAAAATATGAAGAAAACATAATTTTTCAACAAACTATCAATAACTGAACATAAACCAAGTGGCCCTCCACTTTCATTCAGCCTCTAAATATCCAAATGGGTCATATCTGATGACCATGAAAAGACGACTAACTGCATTTTACATCAGTTTTTTTACATGTGTTGATAGGATTATTGGATCAACACATATTAAACAGTTTACATCAGTAGATGATTTTGGTCACCAGTGGCTGTTTGGATCTTTACGGGTTAAATTAAATTCAGTTACATATTTACGAGTCTTAAAAACATCACATAACAATACTGTACAATAAAAAATGACTTTTTAACAAAATATACCAATAACTGAACCTAAGCCTAGTGTCTCTATCCATTCATTGATTAAACTTCATAGGTTTTACTGGTGAATCAGTGTTGTAGAAGAGGACTGTGTTTCCATGGCAACTACAGAGTCTCTGAATGCCCAAATAGGTCATATCTGATGACATGGAAACACAGTCCTCTTCTACAACATTGATTCATTGATATGAAAAGATGACAAACTGTATTTTACACCAATTATTTATGTGTATTAATAAGATTACTGAAGCCACAGTTATTAAACATTTTAGATCAATAGATCATTTTGGTTACCCATGGCTGTTTGGGTCTTTATGGGTTAAAATGTGAATAAGAAGAACTGAATGAAAGCATTTTTTCCATGAATGCATCTATCATCTCTTAACCTTAGAACACTATCGCCGGGTGATTTTCACCCGGTTAACATGGTTAACCAATGGGACTAATCTTAGCGATAGTGTTCTAGGGTTAAGTGAGCCATTCCTACACTCAGTTATTGGGCCTACCATGGATCACGTGTGTGCATCGCTGACAGTTGGTAGGCCTACGGAAGACGTGTTCCTGGAAACAGTGGGTCTTGACCGGCAGCACCGGTTGGCCCTGAGACTTTGGCTGGGTTTTGGAGGTCAGACATGTTGAAGGGCTGACGGAAGGTGAGTGCGATGACAGCGAGGGATTCGGACTGATAGATGGCGAAAGGGACGGGGAGCGCTCGTAGGCCAGAGGGGACTCCGAGATGGGTGGAGGGGGAGATGGCGGGAGCGGTAATGTGGTTATAAGGGTTGACGGAGGGCGGGAATCACTGTTGCTGTTGCGTTGAAAAAAGTTGTCGACGCTCTTGCTGCGGATGACTGACTTCAAGGACAAGGAGCGCTTCAACCGCTGCAGCTGAAAGGAAACACAATACAAAAATACTTTTAGTTAGAAATGACAACAAATTACAACCAATACTGAGAAAGTTAAAATTTAGATGTATGTAGAATGAACATAATATAAAACATCTACTACCTAGCTGAAGAAAAAGTCACATACAATATTTCTTTGGACCGCCTTTAGCTCAGATTACAGGAAGTATTTGCTCTGACATTGTTTATTCCATGCAATGTTGTTGTTTCAACTCAGATTTGATGATAGGTTGGATTATTACAGTTCATATATATACATAAATGTAGTAAGTTGTGCCTTTTCACACTTAGGTGGGTGACAAATCTAAAAGCACAAGACTTCATTACATTCATATATTTGGGATTAGGTCATTATAATATTGTTACATAACCACTTTTTCTTTTGCTTTGGATGCTCATGATCAAAGTCGGAGGGTTGGACTTTTGGGTTGAGTCACAATGGAAGTAGTAATATTGGACTCGCACACGTTTCACTGCTTGGTCAGTCCCTTCTGGAAATATGCCCAATAATTTGACAACATTCAAATCAACAGTTCTTTTGTCCTGAAACTCTTGATAAATCTGCAGGACATGTTTGAGTGTAAATCAATTGCTAGTTGTCATTAGACTGTAATTAATAATTTTCTTACACAAAATGGCTTTTTGCATATTATCTCCATGAAGTTAGTAATAACTATGCTGAAATGTGTGAAAACATCAGATTAGCTGCATTGAAATATATATATACATATATATATATATATACATATATATATATATATACACATATATATATATTTCATTATATATATAATTTAGTTTTCACACAGTAGGCTATATCACTTTCTGATATTGGGTTTTAAATACATGTTTCTTTGCTTCAAAAATTAAATGCATGGTGTCCAGCTGAGTGGATATTTTTGTAACTCCATGAAAAACAGGTTCATTCAAAATAATTCAATCACATTGTTTTATTTTCATGTCTAATAAAAACACTTAGGAAAAAAATCTTGACTAGGGTTCTTGTAATTCATGCATCAAAGTTTTAATCTTTTGTTTTAACCTGTGGAATTTCACAGGTAATGTGAAGAAAACAGAAACTCTTTTTATTTTTATAATCAAGATAAAATAAAGAAACCAAACAGTATAGACATCGGCATTAGTTGACTGCCAAAATGTAATTTAAAGTGTATTGGTATCGGCGCTTGGTGCCTCCTTTAATGACATCTCTTCCAGTGAAGTGTTTCATCTCCAGTGGAATCGAGTCCAGTCTTTGTGAAACCAGTGTGTTTAAATACAGTTTGTTAGCTCTAACCTCTGACTGTCCTTGCCCTGCCACGCTGGCTTTTGATCTTCTGTCTTCAGCTTTTTCCACCCTTTTCTTAGATCACAAATTTGCCATCCCCTGTGAATCCACTTTAGTCAATACCCCTTAAAATTCATGTGTGATTAGTTTTATTGAGCGGCCTGCACCTTCGCATCTGATGCAGTCAGTGATGCACAACAAACCCTGTTTGTCTTTGACTCTGCCCACCTCTGTTTCCTGCGTTCTTACCATCCAGCACTCTTGGCAAACAGTAAATTGGACTTGATGATGACAAACAATTACAGACTCTTAGGTGCAGTGGGAAACCAATATATGGAAATAATAACTAGTGTGGTCTCATACATCAATTCAGAATGGCCTGAGGAATGAGGGCAAGGATGTAATAGGTCCCTGAGACGAAGCGTAACGCCTCCATTTACACAGAGCTCATTAACCGTCTGGGAAAGCGACTCAGTGACAAACATTTTGTTTTGATAACCAGAGTCTTGCCTCCGACTTCAAAGTTGTTTGTATATTTATTTCATTCTGCATTGTATTTTTTCTTCACTCTAGGGAATAACTTTTCTTTATCTTATACCATTAAATGCACCTACTTATGGCATATGTTTCATCTTGTACATAAAACAGCAATAAAGCACAATATTTTTTTTCATTATTATGATGTAATTATTCCCACATGTAATATATATCCATCTGTGAAAATTAATCACCATGTGCACTATAAGTATTACTGATAATAACCAAAATCACACAAGTTCTTACATCAATAGCTATGGCATTGTACTAACAAAAACAATGCTTTTACTCATTCATTTGTTTTCTTTTCTGTCTGTTTTAGTCACGTGATACACACAGGAGTTAGTACTTGATTACATAACCATTGTTTTTGA
>JAPTGZ010000012.1:15382478-15396836 GCA_029814645.1 Fowleria isostigma
CTAGTGGAGTTTTAGTTACTATGTCAAATGATATCAGAGAGGAGAACTGACCCTTTTTTCAATTTAGTGAAGAGTTTAGGGAAAAAATGCAAAATGTTACACAATTATAGTAGTCAGTGATGTGACGCCTAAATATTCTGTGTGGCAGTATTTTTTTTAAAGTTAAAAAAGGTTTTAATGTACAAAAATATACAAATTATATGTAGTATCTCTCCTATATATGTAGTCACTTCACCTTTTCAAAAATCAAGTTATTTGCAATTTTTCTGTAATTTAGTGTCAAAATATCATGTGTGATCGTCCAGCGATGACTGCTGTTTTTAAATTACTCTAAATCTTTTGCAATTTATTTTCTGCCCTATTTGATTTGATTTATAAAGTGTTTTGTATCTCTATGCAAAATTGCAAAGCTTGTTGTTTCTCTCATACAAACTTTTTCCGATGATGTCCATTTCATCAAATATCATGTGGTGCGACCATTATACGTCACTGACCCATTAACCTTGATTTTCTCAAATTCAAAAAAAGTACATTCAAAACCTCACAATAGACTCAGGGTTTCTACAAGTAAAACTTTAAAACTATTTAAAAACAAAATACCCACTCCACAGCCATACTAGCAAAAATGTATGACTAAGAGAATTTAGGAAAATATATTTATTTACTCCCTTTATTCCCACTACTCTGGGGTATTCCTCACCAGGGACTACAAGAGTTAGCGATAATGTTCTTCCAGGGTTCCTACACATTTTAAATTTTAAAATTCCATCCTTTTTCCAAATGACTTGGTAAAAAATTTAAATAACTTGTGATATTTGAGATGTGTACCATGTCAATAAATTGCGGCACTAATAGTTTGTCTTCATTATTCTGAATATGTTTCATTATTAGGACTCTGATCAGAAGTAACCTTATCATTAGTGAACCAAAAGTGACTGACTTTGTTGTATAAATGTGAGATGAGGGTGGGATTTAATAAGTTTTCTTCTTCCCGCTCCTTTTTGAGCAGTACATGTTGAATTTGTGCTGCATGTCTTCTCATAAACATTTTAGCTGCACTAGGAAACACCTAAAAAAAAAAACCAGATTAATCCATCTTTTTTTTTTTTTAAGATATTCATAATTTAATGTTTTAGTGTAATGTTTAATGTCTTGAAAACATGCAATTGTTTCCATTTTCCAAACTTTTCCAGACCTGAAAATCAATAAAATTCCATAGTTGCGTGGTAACCCTGTCCTTCCTAATTTCAGTATAAATTTTCTTGTTGGAATGGTTAGAACTGAATCAACTAATAACTAATAATGTTACTTTCTTTGTAGTTTGGATATTTAACAAACGCATTTAAGTACATCACAGCCAACAAGTTTATGACAACATAACTTAAGACCTACCATATCAAATTAATACCTTTTAAGACTTTTTTAAGGTATTAAATGCAGATTTGTATATTCAAGACTTTTAAGATTCTTTTAAGACCCTGTGGCAACCCTGTAGACTGCATAAATACAGAAATGTGGTAGTGAGCTTTTTCCAGCACTGAAATGTTTATTTCAAGCTTCCAAAACTACAATTAAAAAATTAACAGCATGTCTCTTTCCCCCCCTTTATCAACATCATATCAACATCTGTTGCAGTTCTCTTGTAACTATACTAATTTACACATAAACAATTTTTTAAAAGGTATCAAAATTCCCAGTTGTATCTGAAAAACAAGGCAACTGAACACTGTACCCTTCTTGCATTACAATACTTTTTGTAAAACATACTTTATACTTGGACAACATACAGTATTCTGGTATGTTTTCAACAATGACATATGAAGAAAGCCCACATATGGAAAGGTCATGACATTACTGACTTTTCTTTACAGGTAAATCAACAAGAAAACAAAAATAAAGTCTATTTCTCTGAAAATATACTGTTTGAAGCCAAGTCCTTAATAATGATTAAGGAAGTTGGTGTTGTGGAGTGGATTTAGATGACAATGTAGCAACCACCTTCATAAAAAAACTGCCATCCCAAATCCTCATACGTGGATATTAAAATACAGCTTTAACAGGTCAGTGATAGCTCAGACAGACAAGTATCTTTAAATGCTGTTCAAATTTGTGGCTCAGGTTAAATAAATAAGAGTTTAATTTGTATGTTAAAAGGCATGTATTAAAAAGGTGTCTGGAATAATTAGTAAAATAAGAGGTTTTCCAAATAAAACTAAAGGTTGCCAGTGAGGGCTGAGTCCATGAGGTCGTCGTCTTCATTTCCCATATACATGGGGCTCGACCGGGACTGACCCAGCATGGACAAAGACGACTCTGAGGCCGAGATGGGCGACCGAGACCAACTATCTGCTTTTATGGGATGTGAGGACGACCCCATGGACATGGAAGACTTCTTTTTCTCTTTCTCCCTATCACGGTCTCGGTCTCTATCCCTCTCCCGTTCCCTCTCTTTCTGCTTCTTCTTCTCCTTTTTGTGTTTTTTGTGCTTCTCCCCTGAGCTGAGGGGGATTGAGCTCATGTAATCCTGGGGAGGTAGTGGGCGCATGGTCTGGTCGTCGTCCGAGCTGGGGCTGTTCTGGTGGGACTTCTCTGCCACCGAGCTGCTGCCCGACTCGCTCTCGCTGTCGTGGTTGAGTGGGGTGTACCCCGGTGAGCGGCTGTGGCTTGGGGAGGAGCGGTCATGCTTGGGGGTGGAGCCGCTGAAGAGGGGGGACGCTTTGAGGCTAGAAATCTGGGGACGCATGGAGTCGCCGGATCCTTCCCCTGTCTTCTGAAGGGTGACTTTAGCCTTGATGCTAGGTGAGCCACCATCAGGTTTGCTGATGATAATCTTGGCCAGACCAGTTGTACCCACACCTCCTGATTTAGAGTCCATCAGCTTTTTATCCCCACTATTTCCACCTGAAACTGAAACTTTTGCTTTCGCCTCTTTGTCGGACTTCTCCCGCTTGTACTCCCCGCTTTGAGAAGAAGAGGTATGCTTGGAAGATCCCATGTTTGAAGACCCACTGCTAGGAACGTTTCCAGAACCGCCACCAGAAGTAGATCCGGACCCTGGTCCCCCTCCAGGTGGCCCTACTTCACATCCGTCTTCTCCAACTCCTCCTCCACCCACACTCTTCAATTTGTCTATGACTGCGGTAAGGGAGGGTTTTTTGTTCCGACTCGGTGACTTCCCTTTGGCGTTTGGATTGTTTGCATTGTTCTGGCCTCCACCACCGCCGCTTCCACTACTGCTCCCGCTTCCTCCACCTCCTCCTCCACTACCACCTCCACTTCCACCTCCTGTTCCTCCTCCCCCTCCACTTCCTCCGCCGCCACTCCCATACTGAGACTGTGAGCCTCCAGAAAATGTAACTGAACCTGATGAGGAGGAGCTTGAGGATGATGAGGAAGATGCAGAACCAGATGAAGAGCCCCCACCCATTGGCTTCTGAGAGCTCATCCCACCACCTGAAGAAGACTTGGATCCTCCAGAACCGCTGCCTCCAGACCCCATTGGAGATTTAGCTTTTGAGGAAGGAGGTGTTCCTGGAACCTGGGACTGCTGCATTTTCATCGGAGAAGACATTTTGTCCCCAGAGCTACTGGAGCGGGAGTGAGAAGGGGAAATGTTGGGCTTAATGCTGGGATTCATAAGAGACCCAGGTGGTTTGCCACTCTGAGGTTTAATTTTATTTCCACTCCCCATGCCACCTCCACTGCCTCCTGGTCCAGAGAGTCCATGCTTGGTGATTGGAGATGATCCTGGTTTGCCTACGCCCATACCCTGAGAGGAGCCTTTAGACTGAGACTGGCCACCTCCACCTCCTCCACTCCCTGGTTTGGAGCTGCTGCCTTGTGTCATTGAACCATCCTTGTTCTTGATCTTCCCAGAAGAAGAAGAGTGTGAATGATGACTTTTGCTGCTACTTGTCCCTCCACTTCCTCCTGAGCTGCTTGTGGCAGAGCTGCTGGACGTGTATCCACTATGGGATGAAGTTTTCCCTCCAGTTATAGTCCCTTTGGGAATCTGAATTGTGATTTTGGGTATTGGAGGGGTGGCACCACCAGGAGGAGTTTGTGAACGACCTGAGCTACCAGGTGACTTGGAGCCTCCTCCACTAATGCTCCCACCAGAGCCTGAGCCACCACTAGGGGGAGTGTAGGGTCGTCCTCCAGAACTATGGGAAGGGGACTTTCCTTCAGGATCCATCTTTTTGCGTTTGGGGGGTTTATCTTTAGACTTTCCCTCACTGGAGGGGGTTCTGCTTCGTTTTACCTGTTTGCTCTCCGCTGAGCTGCTCCCCATTCCGATCATGGAACTACTGCTTCCACTTCCACCATTTTCATCTTTTGGCCGCATAATTGCCTGTTGTTGCTGTTTCACTTTGGGTTCTGCACTTTTAAAGTCACTGCATGCAGCCCCCAAACTCATCATAAGGGGGCTCTGGGAGCCACCACCATGTGTATCTCCTAAATCAGGAGCTTGGCCTAGAAGTGGTTTACCCCCACCACTACTGCCTCCAAAAACAATCCCCATATCAAAAGGATCCTTCAGGGAGGGTTCTGGGGTGCTCTGTCCATGTGGTGTGGGGTTCTGAGGTGTTCCTGAAGGTGTATTCTGTTGGCTACTTCCTCCAAAACCCTTGACCAAGTCCATGTCTCCATCAGCGCTAGGAGAGCTGTCATCAAAGTAGTTCTGGGGAAATCCATGACCAGAGGTCAGTAAGTCAGGGTTAAAATCATTGGCGTCAGGGAAGAAGTTAGTAGAAGAGGAATCACTGGTGGGGGTGGCAGCAGTTGCAGCTGCCTCAGCAATCAAATCAACAGCATCTGTAAAAGGATTTTCATTGCTGTTGGTGTTGAATATGTCTGCTGAATCAAAGACTGCGCTGCCCTGCCCTGAGCTAGAGGAGTCACGTATGGGGGTACCAAGGGGACCTCCATCGTCCCCACCACTGCCCATGGGGTGCTGCCCATGACTCCCACCACTGACCTTGCCTGGCTGCTCTGGCAAATCTGACAGGATTTCTGTGATATCAGGCCCAATGCTATCAGAGCTAGAGAGGCGCACCATACGAGGTGGTACAGTGCCTGGTGGCTGTTGCTGAGACTGGACATGGGACTGTGAGTAAGGCATGCTGGGACCCGAGGGCGGAGTTCCACACTGGCTGGGAGCAGGAGTGATGCTATGGGGAGTATCTAATCCATCACCAGTTAAGTTTACATCAAAGATAGAATTTTGAGAAGCATCTACATCCATAGAGAGGAGCTCCCGGTGGAAGTCATCCTCATGTGTAACCTGGTGGTGCTGATGGTGTTGCTGCATAGAAGACTGTTGTGTTTTCATGCCTAAACCACTTCCCCCTGCACCAGCAGCAGCACCCGGCAATGCGCCACCCTTTTCTGTCCCCCGTAGGCGCTTTTTCTTAATTTTAGCGCTACCTCCGGGGCAGCTTCCCCCCATTCCATCTGTTCGCGGTGAGCCAGATGACGAATTCTGCCTCTCTAATGGACTAGAGCCGTACAGTGCAGCAAAGTCTTGGGTGGGGTTGTCTTTCAACAAGTTCATCAGCATAGGATGATTCTTGGTGTTGCTGGCAGGTGACGATGTTGGGGGTGGAGTTTGGTGAGGTGGTGGTGCATTCTGGGAGCTGGGACTGGAGCCTACATTTCCAGTGATCTGTAACAGACTTGTCAGTATTGGATTCTGGGTAACTTTGTTGTAGTCATCTGAATGCCCTAGGCCTGCTTGTTGTTGTTGAATCTGTTGCTGGCTAGCTGCCCCGCCTTGGGCAGCACACTCTCCTCCTTGACTTTGCCTGTCTGATCGGGACATCCCATACAGTAAAGTGATGGGACCTGTAAAGTTAGGTCCTCCAGGAGGTCCTCCTCCAGTCGGTGTGTTGCCCCCTGTGAGCCCAGGCAGTCCCATAGCGTCACCTCCCGCCATATTGTAGGTGGGACTCCCAGGCGGGGGGTTATTCTTCACCATAGTCTCGACTGTCTGTGCAATCAGTGACAGGGCTGGAGTGTCTGCCTGGATGGTCTCCGCTTTTCTCCGAATGGCTCGCATAGTTACAGGAATTGACATGCATCTGAAAAGGGGGAAGAAAAGGTTATCTCCACTTCCACATGAATTGGAAAACACTCCATCATCCACTCTGAAAAAATAACTCACCTTTGCACTACTTTGGTAATAAATTCATCTGTGCAGATAAGGGCATCTGACAGTCCTTTATAAAGTTTGCAGGATACTTGTATGGAGTCGATGACCTCCATTACCACTAGAGGAAGATGTCAAAAAAAAAAGAAAAAAAGAGGACTCAGAGCAGCAAAAAGACACATTTTCCAAGTGATTCTGTAGTTCACACACTTATGTACTGCATTGCTGGAGTTTTTTTTTTTTTTTTTTTTTTTTAACTCACCACAGACTAATGATTCATTTACTGGATGCTGGAAAGAGACACTAAAACTGGAGTCGGTGAGAGGGCAAACTTCAAACTGCAACAGGCCCGCATTATCTGAAAATGTCACAGCGGTTTGTTAAAAAATAATCTGAAAATAAACATTAACACATCGTCAAAACCTCAGTTCATCTTGCTTACTGACCACCTAAACTAGATTCTCTAAAATACTCACCCTCCTTGATGGAAGTTTGTTTCACACAGCTAGCAATCAGGTTATTATAGGCTGCCTGGTGCCTGATGATATCCAGCAGGGGTGGTACTTGTGCTGGATGGCGGAATGGGATCTTGGACACCAGTGCTCCTTGAAGAGAGTGACCATCCTGCACTGGTGCATCGCCGTTCAAGAAGTAACAGTGTTGCTGGTCTGGCAAAATCTGTGAGAGCATTAACGCAGTGTGTTTTAGGATGGTGTCTTCCAGTGATTTGTGCAAATTAGCAATTATCAATTTTGATTAGCTGTAGGATTGTTTTGTCTTTCAGCAAATAACAAAAAGATAAAAGATGTGAGAGGAGGTTTTGCTTACTGAATAGAAATGCATGTTGTGTGATGGTGGTGGTGTGGAACTTCCCTCCTCCAGGAGCTGAAGCTGGCTTTGGACAATTAACTGGTACAGAGGAGACAGGCTGGGGGGGCTGTCAAACACTGGGATTGCTAGTGTGTGAGACACAAAAATGGAGAAATGTTAAGATCTAAATAAGTCTACGGCTATGTTCAGACTGCAGGCAAATGTGGCTCAAATCCTATTTTTTTGCCTGTATCTGACCGATTAAAAACAATATTAACAGCACAAATCTGACTTCTTCAAATCTGACCCAGGCCATGTTAGTATGTGGTAATAAATCCGGTATGTATTGAACACTTTGCAATGCAACTTCAGTCTGAATGGCCAGGTTGCACTTATCTGACCTTTACGTCATTAAAATGTGACAAACATCATGATTCTGCGTCCCAGGAGGAGAAGCAGCAGGAAAAACAGCGATGGTGGATGACGGAGTGAAAACTGAGCCGCGGAGGGAGAGCGAGGTCTTGAATTTAATAAATATTTGGGGTGACAGTTCTATTTTAGATGAGTGTCTTGCCATGTTACGGAGAGGCGGTCATTGATATATTTAAATAATTTTGTCATTTGAAAATTATGAACTAAGTCTGTCACTGAAGCACAACTTGATCCCACCAGTCCTGACTCCACATCCAAATACTCTGTTAAGAAGACATAGCAGCCATTGGACCACAAAAGGCCAGAGCAAACAACCTGGACTCTCTTCTTTTTGAATCTTCTTGAAATTATTTGACTGTAACAGGGCTGACTTCGGTGGTAGAGAAACTTTATCAGGGCCACACACACAAAGACCAGATGCCTCCATGTTAACTTTTGTAAATACAGTCCTTGCCTGCATCATTGCGTATTACGTCACGACTTCACATCACTTCAGGGTCGCACTCAGTTCATACCGAAAACTGATAGAAGTCACAATTAATGTGTAATATGAACGAGAACACAAAAAATTCGATTTCAGCTAAAAATCTGAATTGTGCATCAAGACTTGCTGTCTGAACGTAGCCTAAGATGCTAACATGGTGGTTAAGAAACATTTTTCTAACTTGCAAATTGCATTGATAAGTTAGAAATGTGTTCATATCACTTCTCTATAAACTTACAAGTGGCATTGCCCATCCTTTGAATGAAGGACAGTGAGAAAGGCATGGGCCGATTCATCTTGAGGAAAAAGCAAGCTGGCAGGTCCACACAGTTGGAGTTGGTCACAGTGGAAAAAGAAGGTGTCCTGAAACACACAAAATTATATTAATAAATCAAGTTGTTAAACTGTACACTCGAGAGTTTTTCCTATAGGCGCTGTCTGGTTCTATGTGAGTTGTAATAATTTTCCCCCGTTCTCTTTCCCTTTCAGTGATGCTTGTCCTTATATTCACATATATTTGTGTATAAGACCTTGTAACAGTGACTGTACTAATAACAGGGTTCACACACATTTTTCAAGGTCAAATCCAAGCACTTTTCAAGCACTTTTAAGGGTCATTTTCTTATTTTTCCAAAAGAGCAACTTATCACTGGAATAAAATACATATTTACAGGAATACATATATTTTTTTATCACAATGATGTAAACTCTATTATGCTTCTTAATAGCAAAAATTAAGTGAACATAAAGTTTTATCCAAAAGAGGGAAACCACTTGGCATTCATCAGACACCCTCACACCAAGACAAAGACTAAGATAAAAATGTACCTGGAGTCGACCTGAAAACACTTGGTAATTTTCTTTTTTGACATAAAGTTTTATTTTCAAAAAATATCACCACTCTTTAAGTAGCTCTGGCTTGGCATCTAACCTGGTAGAGTAAAAATCACATCATTGAGCTATAATTATATGCACTTTCAAGCACTTTCACTGAAATCCAAGCACTTTTCAGACCTTGAAAACAAAAGTATTAAAATTTAAACATTTTCAAGGATTTCAAGCATCCGTGCAAACCCTGTAAGAATGACAAGTTGACTACATGCTGGGTAATTCGCACTCTTGTTGTCGCCACCTTAATTTTTCAGTAATTTGACTTGTTTAGTGCCTAAAGGGCTTGGGTGCTACATGTACACCTTACACTTGTAGGAAAAACCCTGCACCCAGAAAACACTCAGATGAAAGTCTCACTCTAACAATCAAGAAAGAAGAAAATTCTACTCTCTCACCCCTTGTTATCCACAGGATGGGATCCAGTAATTAGTGGTGCAATTGGGAGCTTGTAGACTGCAGATGTTCCCTCGATCGTCACGGATACACTGACACCCAGTGAGCGTGGTACTGCAAAAACAAGAGCAGCAATAATAATAATAATGATGATGATGAGGTGTCTGCAGATAGAGACTAAATAGACAGCAGAATCAGGAGCAATATAATTATGCAGCTACGGACACATTTAAGTATCCAAGCACTTACCATTGGTATCGGTTAAGTTGAGCTGTGAACCCGTTCCTTCCTCAAATACGTCATAAGGGGACACATAACATTGAAGAGAAACAAGGTGTCCCCCACTCCGGGCAGTCAGCAGACCCACATTGCCATGAAGAATCGTGTCCACTGTATTAGCATTGGTTGCTAGCCTGGAAAACACACCAAGGAAAAAATTAAGCATTTGTGAAAACAGGATGTGCCAGCCAGCCTTACTTCACATTATTTAGAATCTTTTTCTGTAACGCAAAGGTGTTTTTGTCCAGGAGAGATGCATTGTATCACCTCTGTTAAATGGTGTTGGAATTACTGATCAGGTGATGATTTAGCAGCTGCTAAACAATAGCTTCATTGTTGCCCTGTGATGATAAATAAACACTATACTAGGTGAATGCGGAGGACATTCTTATTTAGAAAACTGTGCTTCTGTGTGGATCCAAATGAGGTAATAACAAACACAGATGAGGCACATGCAGACAAAACATTTCAAGCATTTCCTGTGCAAGTGTTTTCAAGGCCCACTTTGGTCAGGAAAAATATAGTTTTAAAACTTGGAGGTCAGCTTACCTGAACATGTGCATCATCTTAGTGAGGTCGAGCTCTAGAGACTGTAGTGCTATATACATCTTGGTTTTCAGCTTACTAGAAAAGAAATGAATAAAATATTTAAGAAGGTGGAAAATAAACAGATATTACAGTTTTAATATAGCTACACAGATATCTAAAAAAAATAAATAAATAAATAAAACAAGTCACAGACTGTTTTATATTCATTAATGAGTTAAAGCAAAACTCAGATATCAATCATGCATGCCACTTACTTATCCCCGGGGAGCTTGTATAACTCAACCAGCCCCTTCAGATGTTTGGAAAACTCTTCAAAGTTCTTCTCTCTGATAGAAAGCAAAAAAAATGGCAGGTATGTTAGTTTTCAGACAAAATTATTTTTCATGGATCAACACAAAAAGCCCCCCCCCCCCAAAAAAAAAAAAAATACAATAAAATAAACTAACCTTAGGTGCTGAATCAGCTCAGGACAACTCTGTAACCAACAAATCAAGAACAGATTATTAAGATTTTGTTCAGTTGTAACAATAACCGCACTGCAATAAGAAACAGAACCAAGAGGTGGACTCTGCTAATCTGTTGCATAGTCACATAAAGCGGGGTACACACATCAGGATTTTCTCAATATGAAGAGATTTATGATCTGTTACAGATCCCACACATAAAGATAACATATCAGGCATTGACCAGTTTTGACCGTACTGTGTGTTATATGCCGTGTTGAGATTATCAGAACATAATGATTCTGTCCCCCCCCACCAATCTAGAATCTAGTCCTCCAAGACGGAAATCTAACAAAAAAGAAGACGAAACATAGCAACAACCAGCAAACGCAACATGGAAGAGGATATACGAAAGGAAGGAATGATGGTGTTCTTGGGAGTATTATTGATGTAATACATAAAAAAAAAAAAAAAAAGAATGCCATGCTTGTTTTTATTTATGCCTGCTACCTTGCTCCTCAGTCAGCTCACTTCTTGATCGACTACATTCCATTCCATGTCACTATTTATGGATTCATGACTCAGGAGTCATCGGCTTTCCCCAAGTGTGTACAAATTTTTGGTCGTAAATAGAAAACAAGTTCAATATTTATGATTGTCAGCCCCGGCCCATTTCAGAGCCGATTATAGGAACAAATTCACTCTTGACACACCTCAGACCACAGGATCATCTTATAGGATCATCTGATAAGACATAAGATAATCTGACGTTTGCCATTCCTTGTCGGGAAGGGGGAAAATCTGGACAAAAACAACCTGCTTATCTTTAAGTGTGTACCCTGCTTTAGTGTACAACGATAGGTACAGCACAGTGCCAAACTGACCGTAGGATTTTCTCCCTGATGAGCCACTTTGACGTCCACTAGCTGACCACCACTGTCCAGTTGTACCTCCACATAAAACATGTCTGATGTGATATAGCACTCTGTCCCTGATGGGCTGAGGTGGGAGCCCAGCCTGCAGAGAAAAGACAAGATAAATTGCATGCTTTTTCCATGGCTACATATGTGCTACTTAAGAGCTTTTGACTACTATCATATAAATATAAATAACCTACATTCATCAAGCTTAGCAAACTCTGCTCATTGTGCATTGTGTCTTGTGCTCAATGATAGGTTCTAAATCATCCATTGCTGGAACCTCCTTGTTGAACTTACAAAGTAACTTTAACAAAATGAGAGATATGGTACAACTCACATGTTTTGGCGAGCAATGGATTCCAGTCGATCTGTCATGGAGGGCAGAGATGAAACTATGAAAGAGGAGGACGAGGAGGAAAAAATTAAACACATTCTATGGCTGGCTGTAATTAATTCATGCTTGCAGGTATGATGTACCTCATGACTTTAAAAACACTGGACAACCAATTTATCAAATAAAAAAAAAATCTTAAAAAATAATTTCCAGTGGGAATAATGATGACAAATTTTCCCCAATGGATAAAAAAAATGACCCTCTTAATGTGTAGATGATGCAATTACCTACTAATGGAGAGCAACACGTTAACATAAATTCCTGTTTTGTCGTGCTCTCTTATGCGTTTCTGTCCTTTAAGTTGACAGCCTCACCTTTCAGCGCTCTCTGCAGAGTCTCCAGGCAGGTAAGCAGGAGCTGGTGACCTGCAGCATTCATCATACCACGTTTCTCCTGGGATACAATGTGAGAAAAAGCAGCGCGTAAGATAATAGCTGAGAAAACACCAAAATGCTTCATCAACAACATTTGATGTTAAGATTTGTTTTTCACTGGCTTAGTCAGCACAAAAGGTCAGACATTTAAATGTCACTGCTGCAGTTTCACTGGCCCAGCAGGCATACTACTAAAAAAACAACTACTTGTTTGCGCAATTAGGTGATTAATTGCAAGAATTGTGAACTAAACTGGCCTGATAGTAAGCCTGCTGTGTGTGTTTTGAGATGGAATGATAAAAGATTACACTTATTACAGACTTATAACACCCCATAATTCAAGTCCCAACTGACCTTCAAGAGACTTTTATTACAAATCTTTATATATCTTTGGCTTACCATTGCTTGACGGACCACCTTGCTGGTTTCCTGCCATGGCCGAGAAGCATTGTGTTTGGCATGAAGTCTCTCCAGCAAAGCAGCCATGCGACTCTGCTTCTCTGATTCTGAAAGATTTAAAATGGTGTGTTTATTCTTATTGGTTAGTTCTCAAAAACTCAATTAACTACACAAAAGAATGGTGATTACTGGGGAAAATACTGAAAAATACAACTTGACAAATGGAGCAAATGAGGGGGTCGCCTTCATACATAAAGGGCACGTCAGCCAGTGTAAAATTATTAATCTTCACAGTTTAACAAGCTACAGCTACACAAGTAATCAAATCACAATTACAATGCAATTATATTATTACCAAAGCATGTAATTTGTAAAAGAGTCAGTGTTTCAAAATATTTTTGATTGACACTGGACAAAGAAAATTATTATTAGTGTGTAAAACACACAGAATGAAAGGGATTTTTTTTATACAGTTGTTGTAAAGTTTTGTGTTATTTTTACCTATTTGTATATCAAATTAAAATAAATTACACTTTACCTAATGATCAATAGTCTTTCTGTCATAGTCAAACAAACACAATCCAGTACTGACCACAATAATCATAATGAATTTCCACTAAATCACACAGCCCTAGTTTAAATATTACTTCTTAAAATATCTTTCATCAGATCTAAGTGTACAGAACTGTATTAAACAATGTCATTTCATCATGGACAGGGCTTCGGTTAAATTTAACATATGAAAGACATTATGTTAATCACAAAACGTGAATAAGCAAAATAAAATATTAAAGATGACTTGAAATAATTCACAGCTATTTAGTATATGGTTGCTGCAATCAGCTAAATATCAAAGTTTTCCTAAATTATTAAACATGTGTGAGAGATTCCCTTCAGAATCACAATGAATGATACCAAAAACTGCAATAGCCCTGAAAGATTTTCTGTCTAGGTCACTAGTTGCACGATAAATAAGCTACACCAAAGTCCCAGACACTCAAATGTCAAAGTATTTTATTTTGTTTTTCTACTTATGTTGGAGGATAATAATTACATGTCTACATTTATATGTCATGGAGAAATAACAATGTAAACAAAATTAGGTTTGATTTATACATCCTTAATCTATTACTTAACTGCTACAGACTTTATTATTCATACTTCAAGTGTGGAGCTTTCATTTAATAAATAGTAAAGCTTGTATAAAGTTGCTGAACGACAGTTACCATTTAAACATGTAGAACGTTAATAACATTGTTACTGCAAAGTTGATGCTGCAAGTGGTTAGCTTATCAAGCTACAAGGGGCTAGTTGTTGCTTCACGAAAAAACCTTAGTGCTTAATGCCCGACTTGTATTTTAACACCACTGCCATTGCGCTATAACTGTGTTATTAATTAGTACAATTGTATATATAAAACCAGCTAGCGTCTAAAAACACAACCAACAAAGAGCAATCGTTTACATAGTCGAGCAAGTTAGCTGTTAGCTTGTAGCTTTAGTTGCCTCGTCCTGTAATGGCAGGGCACAGCATTAACAAACAAAGCAAAACAAAACCTAAATATTATTCTTACCGGACACCTCTTCTGTTTTGATCCGATCTGCATGATTTTGATTCCCCCCTTGCTGAACAGAGAGAGTTAGTTCTCTCGCAGGGCTACCGCTTTGCATAGAAACACCAGGCCCCGCCGCCATTGTCCCCGTCCCCCGTTTCGGTTTCCCCGCTTCCCCATCCGGGCTTCCGTAGCGTGTCCGTCTCGCTAAACGGGGGGGTGGACCAACTCTCCCACTGGTGTCTGTCACCACAGGGAGATTAAAAAAAAAAAAAAAAAAAAAAAAAAAA
>JAPTGZ010000012.1:15416431-15427519 GCA_029814645.1 Fowleria isostigma
AACTCAGTGGGTTTTACTGGTGAATCAGTGTTGTAGAAGATGACGATGTTTCCACGTTCACTAAATGGGTCATATCTGATGACCATCAAAAAATGATAAACTGCATTTTACACCAATTATTTGCATGTATTGACAAGATTAGTGGATCAACAGTTATTAAACAGTTTAAATCAGTATATGCTTTTAATAGCCGGTGACTTATTGGGTCTTCATGGGTTAATTTCTTATATATTAAGTTTCTGCCTCTATAATTCTGGAATCATACAGCTGAATGTTTATGCGTAAAATTAAAAAAAACATAGATAAAACAAACAGATCACATTGAAATAAAATGTAATTTGGGTTAAGGAAAGTCTCACTTAAATTTACACCTGCTCCACCCGAGGGTTTTTTCTATAACTCTATTTTTTATAATCAAAAATGTAGGCTATAATTTGCTGTGTAAATCCTTGCCATGTAAAAATTGCTTAAATCTCTCCTGCTCCTGTAGGACCGTGTTGGATGGACCAGTTTTCCACCCTGCGGTGACCGGTGCTGATTTCCCCTGGATGTCCGCACCAACATATGGGACCCGGGGCAGGGATCCAAACATGGAAGCTGCTCCCACTATTGATTTGAGAAATAACCGATAATGTGGAGCAGCATACATAAACTCAAAAAGGATCAAATATTCTATTTCAAAGTATTTATGTGCATCTTTGACAGATTAAATCAGCAGATTTTAATATCCTCATCATTTAATTAAATAGGCTACAAATATTTTCAGTTTTAAAATACACATCAAGTAAGTCAGTTGATTTTTGCTTTGACTTATGCAGGCTTGTATTTTTTTTTCTTTTTTTTTTTCCACTGAGGACTGCGAATACACTCACCTGCAGAGTGTGGGGTGTTTGATCCGAATGGCATCTTGTTCCTGAGACCTGATCCAGAGCCATCTTCACCACCCTGGGAAAATCTGGTGTCATGTGAAATTGCACCCTGAGTTTTGTGAGGTGTTGGCTCTTATTCTGCCTGTCAAACTGAGGCGAAGGAGGCCTTAAATGATCCACTTTTACCTGATCCCGATCCCTCTGTTGTCGATGTACTTTATTGGAGTAAGCTTTGAAGAAAACATATGTAATTCCTACACATTTAAAGGGAATCTAATTGACCCCTTTAGAGATCATAGTCTGTTTGGCGTCTTTTTTTTTTTTTTTGAATGAAGCTCATTCAGCAACAGGTCTAAAATGTGGGTAATTATTTTTGTAGGTTGTAAAAACACAACATTTACAATTTTGCACTTCAATTTTATATAAATATTTTCTCTGTCTATAGTAAAAGCCAGGTTTTACCCACAGAAAACGTGTTTTATTACATTTAGGATAAACTTCTCATTCATTCCTGCTCAGAAAGGTAAAAGAATTTTCATTACTTTTTAAAGCAAAAATATTTTAAAGTGAGGCTATACGATTACTGACCATCTTTTATTTATTATTTAATGTAAATGAACTGCATAAATAATGCAAAAATAATACAATTTTCTCTGCAGTCATTCATTCATTCGTTGTAATGCGACCACATTAACGGTGGTCATCTTCCCTTTCTTAACTGTTTAATACGCAGGGTTATTTAATTTAACTTTATTTCTCATTCACTTATTTGATTGTATGTGTTTAAATCCAGTCGAAATTAACCTTTATGTGTCATATAATTCTTTAACGTCTAAAATGTGATACATGTCGTTTCATCTCCCGACAATACTTTCACCAAATTTATCCTTTATGTTGTTCACTGAAAAACCAAAATCTATTCTTATTTTACTACATGTAACTATCTATGTTATCTAAAATATATAGAAAAATACTTGCATTTTACAATAAAAAATCTAGCCAAAGAAATTACTTTAAAATGGACGTATAGCATCTAAATGTGAGATGTTGGCTTAGTTTATAATATGACAATAATTTAATAGGTATGAAGCATTTATCTAAAGTTTTCAAGTGATTTCGATATCATTATGAATTTAACAAGCAGGGCCTATAATGAAATCAAACCGTATCAAAAGGTTACAGATTATAGCCTATATTTAAGAAAAAAAAAGTGTTTATCCAGTTTCTTTAAAAAAAAATTCAATATTAGTAACAGCCTAATTAAAACAAAAAACAAGTAAACCTTGAAGTTATGTTATAGAAACAATGTTTGTTTTATTCACGGTACCGACACTAAACGTCCCCCTGTTTTTCAGAAGAAAATCTGTTGGATCATGTCAGACAATTATAAAACATTTTTTATTTCTGTTGTTCGAGTCATAACATGTTTTTTTCTTTCTTTTTTTTTTTGTAGGCCGATACATGGTTTATGTCAATTGCACTCATTCTGCATACAGGATAATACTGGACACACTGAATGTACAACAGTATAGGGATGATATCAGTAGAATACAGAAGGTAATCAGAGGATTCTTTCTGTCACTGCAATCTCCCATCCTTTCAGAAAATCCTCTTGTTCTCCAAACAATATTACACATAATAGGATTGTCATTAGAAGGTCGAAAAGCCTGATTGTGAGGGCTTAATTATGGAAAAAAGCATTGAGATCCTCATATGGAGCAGCTCTGTCGTGGTGCAAATGCACGTCGTGGAAAGGTGGAATGTTCTCCGAATGCGCACCGCCGTTGCGCGCTCCCGAGGGCCCAAAAGGTATGCTGTGGCTGGGTCGAGACGTGGTGAGTCCGGAGTAATGCATAGAGTAATGATAGTTCCTGTCCGTCTCAGATGACTCCTGTTGCCTCCCGGTCAGTCCTCCGTTCAGACACACCGGTGGGCTGTGCTGGCCCTCGTAGTCCGGGCTGCTGTAGTCTGGGGACGTCCCGCCGGGGGGGTACACGGCCTCGTACCCGGGGCCGTAGGTGTGGCTCCGCAGGTTGAGGGCTCCGGTTCCGGGCTGGTAGTGCGGACTAGAGAGGCGGGAACACCGGTAGGGGTACGGATGGACGGAGAACGGAGAGCCGGGCATGTGGAAGCGGGCTCCGTCCGAACAGGGCTCCGTCAGGAAGTTCCTGGTGTTGAGCTGCAGACATCCCGCCACCAGGTTGGTGGTGGGCTGGGACAGGCCCTTACACAACATCTGCACGTACGACACCACATCTGGACGTTTGCCGTTGCGTAAAATCTCCCCCAGGGCTAAGATGTAATTCTTGGCCAGCCTCAGAGTCTCTATTTTTGAGAGTTTTTGGGTTTTCGAGTAACACGGCACCACTTTGCGCAGATTGTCCAGCGCGGAATTCAAGTCGTGCATGCGCGTGCGTTCCCGCGCGTTGGCCTTCTGTCGACGCATCTTGGACCGCTCCACGCGCGCCGGCGTCATCTTGCGTTTCTTTGGGCCGCGTTTCTTGGGTTTTTCTCCACTGTTTTCATCACCGCACTCCTCTTCCTCGGCCTCATCATCCTCATCATCATCGCCTGCCATCTCAGACTCGGCTCGACTGCTGCCCTCCTGGGGCTCGTCCAGGTCGTCGTCTCCTAGGTGACATGTGTCGTGGTCTTCCTCCTTGATCTTGCAGTCGTTGTCATTGTCCTCCACCCAGTCAGCTGCGAGCCTCTGGACGTCCGGCAGCACCTCGCTGAACAGACGGCTCAACATTATGCCAAGCAACCTGCAAGAAAAACAAGCCACACAGGAGTTGGTGTGCGTCCTGCTGCTGTTTACGCACCCTGCGTTCTGAGCAGAGCCGGTGCGCCCCATCCCTAAGGACCACAACATGAGGCCTAGACATGACAGTCATCTGGGGTTGACCTGGACCAGTGCTAAACCAGGCCTGATGACACAGCTCTGAATACCTGTGGTTTAGCCAGGTCTAACGCATGGTTTTTTGGGAAAATGCCTGAATCATCACCTTAGGATGATTCAGGCCCTTTCGGACTGTTAGGGTTGTATCTTAATAGTAATTTACTGTATATATTCATGTATTATGTATATTGTATACACATAATGTTTACAACCAATGTCTCTGTACATCTCTCTATGTATACTTATCTATGCATATTGTTTGTGTAAAATTCTCTATGTATATAGTGTTTACAGCAAATTCTTTATGTATATCTGTGTAATTATAATGAAATGTTTATAATTAATCGTGTACATGGAGTGTACAAGCTCGAAATAAACACTAAAATGAAATGAAAATATAACTGTAAGCAAGAATTTTTCCACCTTATTTGAAAAGAATACATAACACCAGGATGTTTAAACAAATAATGTGAACTTGATCCACCGTATCTGTGATTATATCTTATAAATGTACATGTGTGAAAGAGAGTTTTATTTTGGAGGTGTTATGCCTTATTTAAAAGGTTTATATTCTCAAGTTATCAATACAAATATATCCGGAATTTTAAAAATATGATTATTTAAAGCCAAAAAGCAACAGTTCTGGCAGTGCTGTGTCGGCCTGTCCCCTCCAGCAGTCCGGCACAGGGGGCCATGGCCTGCCTCTGCGGGCCCCCCAGGGGACGCATTAAAGGTGCCGGTACCCTGGTCCTCCTCCATCCCATAAATTACATACCAGGAGCATTTTCGGCAGTGTCAGGCGGCTATGTGGTCCACAGGACGCCAAACACCGGCACCCAAATCTGTATATTTTAACAGGTTACTTCATTACTGTTGTGGAAATCTGGTTTTAGACTGTTTACCTCTGAAATAGTCATAATAAAAATAATAATAACACCCTCATGACACTGAAATCTATTTAGTCTCAGCATCAGGGAGCCCTTTGCAGGCATCCGAATCAAATTTTGGAAACCACTGTAACAGGCCCCACCAACACCCTTAGGTGAATATTTCCATGGCTGAATTCCAGTGTATTTCCATCGGCTCTTCAGTTGTAAATTAGGTGTCATACCTGAAAGAAAGCGGTGCTAATTTAGACAATCTTGGGTGTTTTTAAGTTAAAAATTCTTGCTTGGGACTATCAGACCTGCCAGGGTCAATGAGGCCAAAATATCTGGAAAAAAAGGCCTTTAAACTCCTCATTATTTCTTTTCTTATTAAATGCGGCTTTATTTAGTGACCAATAGGCTCACTAGATTAATGAGGCGAAATTATAACCAATAAAAAAACAATAACATCTTCCAAAAACCTTAACATATTTCTTGTGCTGCGCTCAGATGAGCACATTAACTCCAAAGACGTATTTTTGTCTGACAGTGTAATTAATGCCAACCTATACCTTGTCAATTAGCCTGTGTGTCTCTGTAGAGGATTCTGCCCCCAGAGTGGTCTGACGCGCTTCATGCAACACACACACACACACACACACACATACACACACATATAGTATATACACAAATACACACACCTAGGTATTGTATTAACCGATTACCAACAAAATGTGATTAAATTCCCTCTGTAGTGCGAGTTTCAAGGGTAACTAACTATTAATACTAATGACGCTTCAGGACAGATTGTGCATTTTAGAGAAATAAAATCCTTAGAATAATCGTAAGTGGATCAATGTGCTCGATGAGATCGGCGATAAAGAGTCTAAAGCCTTGCGATTAAACAAAAAAAACAGCCCCTCATTTGAATCCAATCTGTGTTGTGGCCACTGAAAGACGCACAACAGGCTTGAAAACAAAGAGGAAAATCGATTCAGATGTGTCTCTAAAAAGTCTAGGATGGATTGTAAATGTGGAACGTACCTCCGTGGTGGAGCTCGGTGACGGGGCAAAAGCAGGTTTGTTTACACCATCTCTCTCCGGGTGGGCATCACATCCACACGCCCTACAAGGATGCTTGTGCAGGCAAAGCGCTGTGTTCTGCTCTCACACCTCTCTCCTCTCCTGCCACCCTGCTCTGTCTGCTGCTATCCCCAGTCCAAACGCGTGGAGGGAGCCGTGTGGCACCTCAGAGGCAGGACTGGGTGGGTTACATACCAGCTCTGATGCCAGGCCCATATGGCTGGCACGTCATTGGCAAGAGCCATCACATGAGAGCCGGTGATTGACATGCGGCCGCATTCACAGAGACTGGCTTCCCCTGGGGGAGAAGGACTCGCCATCTGTCACTGAGCTGAAAGAGAAAATGGAATAAGGAGTGAATGGCACAAAAAAAAAAAAAAAAAAAATGCACTGGATTCAAACCGCTTCTCAATTGGAAAAAAAAACGGGGTTAATCTCATATGGAAGGTTTAGGAAAACAAATGCCTTATGAGAAATAATTACAGTAGTCTGACAAAAATAGAATCGTGTTACTCAGATATTAGACTAGTCCTCATTAGCATTGTTACAGGCTTCCTTAATGATTTATAGATTATTAAAAAGACGATTAATCATCACTCAAATCATGTATCTTATACCGTAAAATATCCCAAAATAGGCTTTTACAGGAGCAAAGGGAAGACAATGCTGCAGCTTTCCTATAGAAATGTTACAGATAAGGGCAAGTGTAACAGGAAAATTCACAAGACAGACTGTTCTCAAACAAAGGCCTGGGCTGAAGAAGCCACTGCTATGAAGATCAGAGTCAGGGAGCAATTGCCTAAACGAGTCAATTGAACTAAGCTAAGCAGAGCGTCTTGGTTTGGGTTGCCAGGCTTGGCACAGGTGCCGGTGGGCGGGCTGGTGCCAAAGGTGGCAGAGGCACAGATTGCACAGAGGGGCCAAAAGATGGGGCAAGACAAGACAGGAGGAGAGGCAGGGACACAAGCAGGAATTCACAGTGTTTGTTAATGCAGTTTTTGGACACTTCTTTATGTCAGACATCAAAAGAATGCATGAGGATAATAGAATTTCTGCTTATGTCCATGTATGTATCTACTGTTAAAACTTACTGGATGAGCCCCTGTGTTAGAAAGCAAATAATATATGTACAGGCTGCAAATATAAATTATTTAACATTTATGTACTCTGATTAAAATCAACCCCTGTCTTTCAAGACCCGTTTTGAAGGAGACGATGTGCAGCATGAAGACAATAACAAACAATCCATGCATTGAAATTTGGAAATCACACTGGTATTTAATCAATATGTTGTTACAAATGCATTGTCGTGAATCTGCAGTTTTAGATTTTGAGTTAATACAATGTTGTTGTTTTTTAGGTGTGTTCCATAACTTTTTTCTTTATGTGAAAAAAAAAACCAAAAGAAAAAAAACAACTAACAAACCCCAGAAAATTTTGCAAAGCTCTATGTAAACTGAACCAAATAAATTATATTTATTCAAACTATTAATCACATTAGAGCTTGAATTTTACATTAACAACTTGATATTGGGATTTTAATCGCTTCACACATTGTAGGCATGGTCAAATAGGAGCATGTGTTTTCTCCACTTGTATATGGGCGACATCTACTGGTGATAAAACGCCAGTGCATGTCTTTAAATTCCCCCCATCCTTTTTGCCTTCTATACTGTCACTTCTTTCATACATAGGCTACTTTTAACTATTAATGATTTATTTAAACGCTCATTTGAATTGAAATTTTCCATTGTTGTTCATTTAGCTAAAAAAGACTCAAATGCATTATTTCTCAACACCTCAATATTACTTATATTTACTTGATACTCACCTGAAATATGTGACTATATAGTCAAATATTATCCACCAGAATATTGGGGTTGACAATTTTATTCTTATTTACAATATTTGTGCTTAATTGATAATCTCAAACTTTACTTGTCATTATCATCCTTTCTTGCCAGTGTACACATACATAGAGGGAATGCTTATACAGACAAAAATGTACAGGACAGGATGAAACAAAGTGACGGACTGACACAAAACAGTGAAAAACAGTGAGACAGAACACACATACACCCAAAAACTGATCCAGGGCTGTTCATTTTATGTTAGCAATTCATTTTCAGTTAACACATAAAAAATGTGTTTCTTTGGTTAAATAGATTTTTTTCTGGTAAAGTATATGTAATTATGTCTGATGTTATCCCTATTGAATATTTGTTTGTTGTTTGAACACAAACCATTTCAGTTCAGTGTGCACTGGGATACTACTCCTATCCAGTTAGGGTTCGGGTTATCCACATTGACTCATGATGTTTCAAAATGGCCGCTCCAGGAACAGGAAGTTCTGGCTGATTACGCCTTCAACCACATTGGTGGAAGAGATTAGAGGAGATGAATCTAGATGCACAAGCCTGGAGAAAGTGGAGTTCCCCTTATGTCAGCTCCACTCCTGGAGAAGCGTCACCATAACCCTCGCCCTCTTCCTAACCCTTACTCTAACCCATACCCTAACCTGAGCCCTAACATATGGAGGCCACGTTTTGTGAACTGAAGTGGAGGTGTGGAGCTCTACTCTCCAGTTACCGCAGCTAGATCCTCTCAGATTCAAGAGGTAGTTGGATTGTTCTGGGAAACTTAAAATAAAGAACCATTAAAAAAAAAAAAGTAAATAACCATGACTGATGGGAAGGTACAACGGCATATAAGGGCCACACAAGAAAAAGAAATTTCTTGTCACTATGAGAATAAAGTCATAATGTTACGAGAATAAAGTCGTAGTTTCAAAAAACTCATAATATTACTAATATAATATTACTAGAAAAAAGTAGTAATATTATGAGAATAAAGTCATAATATTACAAGAATATTTGACAGTCAGAGTTTCCTGTTACACCGAACAAGTCAAGCAGAAACTTCACTTCTGCTGAATTGGACCAACCTTATTTTTGTAATATTATGACTTTACTCTCTTAATATTACGACTTTTTTCTCATAATTTTACGAGTTTTTTAAAACTACGACTTTATTCTCGTAATATTATGACTTTATTCTTGTAATGTTACAAGTTTTTTAAAACTACGACTTTATTCTCGTAATATTATGACTTTTTTCTTGTAATATTATGACTTTATTCTCATAATATTACGACTTTTTTCTCGTAATATTACGAGTTTTTTAAAACTACGACTTTATTCTTGTAATATTACGACTTTATTTTTATAACATTATGAGTTTTTTAAAACTACGACTTTATTCTCGTAATATTATGACTTTATTCTTGTATATTGCGACTTTATTCTCGTAGGGACAAGCAATTTCTTTCTCTTCTTCTTCTTGTGTGGCCCTTATACGCCATCGTAGGAGGGTAAGTAATCTATTATGTTTTCATGGAGTCATGAACTTGTGCAGAATATAGGAAGAATTTGCAGGTGGAATAGTCTGGAAGGGTCAGAGAGGAATGTGCATATGCACTTCTGACTCCAACTGCATGGTGGATTTGGTGAAATATAACACCCAAAGTCTATGTCTGAATCAATGTAATAGTCAAAATTAATTACATAGAATTTAATGGAGTACTGATGTAAAATTAGGTGAAAATGTAGTAAATTATCTGACTTCAAACAAAACATTCAAATTAGTTCAGTCAACAAAAAGTTAAACTGGATCCTACTGTAGTAATAAAGGTGAATTAACTGAACTGAATTGTGTTCACACAACCTAGATACCTTACGGTAGACTAACACAGTTACATTATGATAAAATATAGCAATTCAATCACATGGAAATCCTTTCCATGATTTTTTAAATGTTCATTCAATAATTTTTTTTTTTTTTTTAAATGTAAGACAAAACAGTAAGACAGAACAGCTGAACAGTTGATGTTAGAAATACTGATGCTGGTCAGATGTATTATTTTGGCGTGTGTGTGTATATACCTATTATGTTAAGGATGAGTGGGAATGAGGAAATAGGAGAGTCGTTTTTTGGGGGATAGTGGAAGGGACTAGGGGGTGTGTGTTCTGTTGTGGTGATATATGTGTTTTAGGCTATGTGTTGTTAGATTTAAGAATGTTATAAATGGTTTCCAGTTATCCTCAAAGGATAAAAAAATTTTTTTTTTTGAGCCACAAAATAATAGATTATAAAATTTTGCAGCTCCTTTTTTGTTAAATTATATTATATTATCTATATTATCCCATCATCAGTTACAGTTTCTAGATTGCGCAAATTAGTGACCCCCAGTGGTGTCTTTAGGACACTGATTCTTTTCACCCCATTTGACAGTGAATCTAACAGACGGTCTGTATAACCCTCTGTGGCTATGATGTTGTGATCCTGTAGATTATTTTACTGAGGCTCTTCACATATATAATATAAATCCAGTAAACGGGATTGTGGGGCATGGGGTCATATTTTGACATTTATTACTTTTAATCACTAGAGGGCACTAACTCTTATCGTCACACCTTATGTCAGGTGTGACAACAGTAAGTGTTTGTACAGTCCATATGCTCATATAACTGAAATCAGAGAACAGCAACCAAACATGGAAACCTTTGGTATGGACTAGATATGTATTTTTTTCATTTCTACCACAAGGAATGACGAACATAAATGTGTTTCTTCAGGCTGCTCTATCTTTCCACCTATTAATCTCAACAGAATTAAAAGCCAAATACAAAATGAATGTAGCCTACAGCATTATTAAATAAATGAACAATTTCTACGTGGCTCCATTGTGATTCATCCTATTGACATTTTCTGAAAAGCGGATCAATTTATACACTCATGTGTGAGCGCGCACACACTCACTGACACATACACATTACTGTTATTGGTTCCAAATCTCAGTGCTCTGAAGAGAAGCTGTTGCCATGGCAATGCACTTCTCTTTTTGATAAAATTACAAGAACCGCCATATAATAATAATATATGCAGCCATTGAATAGAAAGCTTTGACCTACAGTTTTCTGGTACACCTTTAGGAAAACAATATTAAAAAATAGATGATTATTTTTTTTATGTAATGGAAAGGATTATATAACTGCTCTGTGGCGAATATGTATGGCCTACACTTTTGGGAAAATCATGTGAATGACTGTCCTTGATATGATATGTGTTATAACCACAATTCTTAGCTCACTGGCAATGAGTAACAGGCAAAAATAGGACTTCATATTAAAAGGAAGCCGCTGTTCCATGACATATTTACCATACATGCCATTTGCCATACATTATTAGCTTCAATTAGTCTGACAGTTGTACTACACTGGTCTACAACTGGTGTTTGTGTATGTGTGTGTGTGTGTGTGTGTGTGTGTGTGTGTGTGTGTGTGTGTGTGTGTGTGTGTGTGTGTGTGTGTGT
>JAPTGZ010000012.1:15476565-15487054 GCA_029814645.1 Fowleria isostigma
ACGTAGCCCCAGGTAATAAATGTCCCCCCCCCCCCAGGTCATATGCCGCCTGCCATGCTGAAGCGGCTGAGCCTGTCACCGGCCAAGCTCAACAGTTTGGCCATAGGTCTTCGTCAGATCGCTGTGGCCTCCCAGGACAGCGTGGGCCGTGTGCTGCGCAGGACCAGGGTGGCTCACAACCTGGAGCTGGAGCAGATCACCGTGCCCATTGGGGTTCTCCTGGTCATTTTTGAAGCCCGGCCTGACTGCTTACCACAGGTAACTAGCAGTCACATACAGCGCATCCAGAAAGTACAGCAGCGCTACACTTTTGTGTACATTATTCCAAAATAGATTAAATTAGTTTTAATTTCAAAATTCTACACACAATACCTCATAAGGACAAAGTTTAAAAAAAAAAAAGTTTGTTTTGAAAGTTTTCCAAATTTATCACCTCTTTCAAGCATAGTGTCACTCAAACTTCACTTAAAACCATAATATTTGTAATAATTCCTCCTAATGAGTCATTTTTGGTCTAGATATAATACTCTACCGTAAAACCACAATTACTACATAGAATGTCTGAATAGTTGTTGTTATTACATATATATATATATATATATCTACAGACCACGAGTCTGAAACTTCTCAAATCTACATTTTCTTGTAAATTTTTAAGATAATTGTATTACATAAAAGCTTTACTGGAGCATTTTTTTTGTTGCAAGATTTATAATATTGACAAATGAAAACTGCATCTTAATATTAACAAATAGTGAAATAATAAAGAAATGTAAGATTTAAGTAATTCTGAAAAATGTGACTATTATCACTAATTCTGTTTTGTTGTTTTTTTTCTTTAGGTGTCAGCTTTGGCCATAGCCAGTGGTAATGCTCTCCTGTTGAAGGGAGGCAAGGAGGCAGCAAACACCAACCGTGTCCTCCACCAGCTCACCCAGGAAGCCCTTTCCATGCATGGGGTTAGAGAAGCTGTACAGTTGGTACGACTGAGTCCCTTATTACAAGGCAATACAAATGTGACAGTTTATAGACAAGGAACTGTATGTATGTCTCAAGAACTATTAAGAAATCTGATTTATGTGTTGATATGCCTCAAAGGAATGGGACATGTTTGTAGCTGCTCTAATAACAGATGAAAATGTCTCTAGGTGAGTACCCGCGAGGAGGTGGAGGACCTTTGCCGACTGGACAAAATGATCGATCTCATTATTCCACGTGGGTCATCCCAGCTGGTGCGGGACATTCAGCGGGCAGCCAAAGGCATCCCAGTGCTGGGTCACAGTGAAGGAATCTGCCATGTCTATGTTGATGCTGACGCTAGTGTAGACAAAGTCATCAAGATTGGTAAAGTCAAAACTATTTTATGAATTCTATTAGAGAGGGTGCACTAGTGCTACTCCTCTAAACAAGAAAAACACTGTAATTTGACTTACTTTTATGTCTGACTCGCTTGAAAGTCATTGAATCAGAGTCTTAATTCGCTTGGCCAGCCATCCAGTTTCCTCAGTGTATTCAGTACAGAGAAAACGATCTGGAACTTCTCCATTCACTGTTGATTATGCCCATTCCATTTTATAATCACAAGTCTTGGAGGTGGGTGTTTTGCAATAAGTCATATGCACAGACTTGTTGTTGTTTTGAGTCAAAGTCAGTTCCAAGTCCACAAATCTCTTTTCACTTATTTGTTTGCTTCAAAAATAAGTATTGAATTATTAAAGTATTCTTAGATTTCTCTGACAAAAGCATCACACCCATGTTACCTGAGATTGGTTTACTCTGCACCTGTTAGTCCCACCTTCATATTTGGATTCAATTCCTGTGATTCCAGACCATTTTCTCAGTATTTAATACACTGAGGAAACAGGAAGGCTGGCCAGGCCAGTCTTAAGCCCTAGTCAGACAGGATTATTTTTACGTAGGGATGTGGGGTAACACCACTATACCACAGGACGTCCGTAATATTAAGGGCCGATTCGCATGGGATAAGAGATGTCATTAAAACTAGTGTCACTACAAGTGGGAGGGGCCAATCCATTCACACACTGCCGCCCCCCCCCTTGTCATCATGTGTATGACGTTGCTTCCTGTTATCACTGCCAAGAATATTAATATTGTCCATCAGTTGGATTATTAAGCTAACATTTGTTTTCTGTAGTCCTGCTATGTAGCTTATCTTAAAGCAATCAGAAATCCCATATCTCTATAAAGTACGTTAGACCTACTTTCGTGTCTGAATCCTGTTTTTCATATTGTCATTTGTGATTCCGACAGTACACAACACAAATGCACTAGTCCAACTGCCTTCTGAAAAACTGAGTGCTTCTTCAAGAACCTTCGTGGTTGAAAAACTGCGAAAAACCACTTGTAAACAGGATATGATGGAACATCTACACATATATTACCTACCGGTTGATTTGGATTTAGATTAGTTTTACCTGGGGTCGTTTTTCCAGACCCTTTTACAGAAGGTAAAAGTTGCGGTAATCTTTACTGACATTGTGCGATAATGATTACTGATGTGGCGCATTTGGACGGGACTAAAATCTCCAGTAATTATTACTTTACCCCACGTCCCGAGGTAAAACTAATCCAGTCCAAATAGGGCTTTAAATAGCCTCACGTGATTTATCCAGTTCCAGTCTTTGCAGAGTTTTGATCAGCTTTTAATTTTGTTTTTCATTTTGACTTTTCAGTCAGAGACTCTAAATGTGATTACCCAGCTGCCTGTAACGCTATGGAAACCCTGCTGATTCACCGGGACATTCTCAGGACGCCACTATTTGACCAGATTATTGACATGCTGCGCACAGAACGGGTGAAGCACCAAATGTTAATTATTGAATACATTTTTTTGTCTAACTTTAATGAATATTTTCACTGCACATGATGTTCAATCCTCTTTTTCTCTTTCTTGTGTGATGTCAACAGGTGAAAATTCACGCCGGTCCTCGGTTTGCTTCCTATCTCACATTCAGCCCGTCAGAGGCCAAGTCCCTGCGGACGGAGTATGGAGACCTGGAGTGTTGTATGGAGGTGGTGGACAGCATGCAGGATGCTGTGGATCACATCCACAAGTACGGCAGCTCGCACACAGATGTCATCATCACAGAAAATGGTATGAAGTAAAGGAACAATAGTCGGGTCTAAAAAGACAGAATAAGAAGGTTGTGGTCATATGTGGGAATCAAAACACAAATATCCCATCATTTTATTATATAACTTAATAGCACTTGCAAGTTTCTTCAGTCTTGTATTTACCACATGTCCTTGTGGTAGTCTAAGGTGCCTTTTATGATTGATCTCACTTTAAAACGAGTACACAGCCTCCAGTGTAACTGACGAAGCCTGTTTAAAAGTCAGGCATATTCCTACCAACAGACATGCTTTTGTGCAGTGTTCATCCCAACGGTATACTGGCTGTGGATACTATTGAAAATGCTGACAAAATAGACAAGGAGGTGCATAAAATGAAAGGAAAACTTGCGTGCCTCTTATCATAGAGGAGGAAGGTACAGATGCACAGAAACCTACCCTTTGTGTCGACAGAAGGAAAAACGGCAATGTAAAAAAATTGCTGATTTCACTTGTGCCAATTTTATTTGCACATTGAGGATTATGGAGGCCTACACTGAAGAATGTGCCGCTGCCATCTAGTGACGACAGAAGGTACTTCACTCATTAACATTTTATGATTATGTCTGAGTGAATCATAAATTTTGACCTGAAATAATACTTTGATAGTCAAGATAAAACAAGATAGTTTTCTTTTATTGTTTGAATATCCCTGGATATAAAATGTAGGCTGGAAGATGTATAACAAAGATGTAGGTAAATAGGTGAATGAATAGAGATAATAATGTTAAAAAATTCTAACTTGGAACCATAGTATTCTGTCAGATGATAAGATGAGGGGTGAAGGTTCAGTTAACACTTAAAGCACCTGATGTGTATGAAAAAGGTAACTGTAAGTGGACTATCAATGAGTTAGTATCAACAGTATAAGGGAAGTTAATGGATGAAAAGCTGTTCGACTGGAGCGATACATTTGTAGTCCAGTAGCATCAATGAGCTGTCATTTATTTTCAGAGGACACAGCTGAGCAGTTCCTGCAGCAACTGGATAGTGCTTGTGTGTTCTGGAACACCAGCTCCAGGTTCGCTGATGGCTATCGCTTTGGACTCGGTATGTTGTGTTTATTTCACTATATCATGAGTTAGTTGTGGTGGTATGTTCTTTATGAATCCTAAAATAGGCTGTATGTTTTATCTACATCGCAGAAAAAATGATTAGACCACCCTTGTTTTCTTCAATTTCTTGTTCATTTTAATGCCTGGTACAACTAAAGATACAAAATTAGTTTGGACATTATAATGATAACAACAAAAATAGCTCATAGTAGTTTAATCTCAGAGCTGATATCTGTCCATTTTCCATGTTGTTTTTGATAATAACCAAAATCACATACGTTCTTACATTAATATCTATGGCATTGTACTGACAAAAACAGTGCTTTTAGGTATTCCAAGTTTTCTTTTCTACCTAAGTCACATGATACACAGGAGTTAGTACTTGATTTTAATACATTGTTTTTGATGACCAACTATTTTTTCTTGGTTAATTTAACAAATTGACACTGTTAACCACTCTCATCTGCTCTCTTTCTTTTGCATCCAGGGGCAGAGGTAGGTATTAGTACTGCTCGTATCCATGCCCGGGGGCCTGTGGGCCTGGAGGGGCTTCTCACCACCAAGTGGGTCCTGAGAGGTGACGGGCATACGGCAGCTGACTTCTCCGAGCAAGGCACCATGAAGTACCTTCATGAAAACCTGCCTGTTGGGCAGCCGCTAGCTAGTCGAAGGGACAGCAACTAGACCGGAGACCCTGGACTAACATGGGTTAGAATGGTTTCTAGTGTCCACCAGCAGATCCCCAGGGTCTCTGTGATGGGGAATAGCTGATGTCAGTGTTAAAACCTCTGAAGCACACGGCAAGACAGATGGTCAGCACGCCTACAGTCTATTTTATAAAAAAAACTACACAGTCTCTGTTGACTTGTTCTGTTTTCAAAGACTAAGAATTTGCATCTGTATAAATTCTACCTCATACTTTGAGTTACATAATGTTGTGCAACATTGGAAGAATTGATGAACTGGAAAACTGAGCAAGACGGCAATAGCTTACAGTACATTAATAGGTACATGTACACAACTGAAGCATGAAGCTTTTAATGCAATCTCAGGTTTTTAAGAATATGATTTTTACAACTGACACTAATGTAAAGAAATACTTTTTTAGTATGTCATAATTTATGCATATCATCAATCAAATGTTATTTATATAAAATCACAACAAAAGTTATCTCATGATGCTTTACATGTAGAGCAAGTCAAGACCAGACTCGTAATGAGCCAATGCAGACACCCAACTGAATATTAGAGTATGTTACCAGTACTAAACATACATGGTGTTCTCTAATGTAAAAGTTATTATCATCCAATATTTTATCTGTGGATAAAGATCAGGAAAGAATTTTCTTCCTAATGAAGAGACAGTATTATAACAATGGATATCACCTCTTATCTATTTTTTTTTTAATTCTTTGATCAACTGTACTTAACATTCTGATGTACAGAGGCAGGTTTTTCATTATTATTTTGCAAACAGATTCTTGCTGTCATTTGTATTTTTGCAGATTGCAAGTGCTTATTACCTCCAGTTTGTCAATTGTGCTCTTTAAATGCTTTATTTGTTGTAATATTCTTTTTTTTTTAATTTCATATTGTAAATCCAAGTTGCATTTTCTTTTCTGAATGTTTAATTTTTTTGGTTAGATAAAGTGCTGGTCAAGGTAGTTTTATACACGGAACAAAAGCTAGTAGTTTTATGTACATTTCACCTCCTTGCGGTTAAACTAACGCTCGGTGTGCAATTAATGACTTAACTCTTGCATTTCCAAAATTATCAGAAAACACCAGATTTGCTAAATAGTTGCATTACAAGATAAAAGATACTCTTGCTTGGTATCCACACATTTTATTTGCTGTTTCTATTTAATCAAAGTTGCTCTCATTTTTCCATGCTATGCTGCTTCCCTGACTTTTTCCTTGTGGCGCCTCTGTCAGAGCAGGAACAGTAATTGACAAGCTGCCTCCTTTAAGCTGGAGGGTAGAACACAACTGCTTTTAAATTAAACCTCTGTACCATTCCAGCCTCTGAGCACCTATCTGATGTCTTGCAATGCACACTTAAAGATTGGTTTGGGTTGTTTAACAGCAGTATTGTAGAATAAAAAAATGTTGAAAAAGAATATTTGTATATATTTTTTCCTTTCTTTTGATTTTTGGAGTTGAAATGTTGAGGGTTTTTTTTCTTTACACGTATGTTCATCTCTGTCCTGGCACCAATCTTTCTACTTTCTCAAAGAACACAAATTAATGGGGGAAAAAAAAGTCATACTGATCTGAAAAACAGATGTCTAAAAACGGCCTTTTTAAAGTTGCCCATAGGGGAATTCGCATTGCTGGAAGTGGGGCAGGGAAGATGGAAGACAATACTATAGAGGTTTAATTATCCAGCCATCAGAAATGAAAAGAGGGAGAAGGAGAACTGAGACTAATAATGGAATCACAGGCTTATGTTCTGAGTTTCTCTGTTTCTTTTTCTTTCTCTTTTCTATCATCTAAAGAATTCATTCTCTAAAACGCGCTACTTACCCTTCAATCAGCCTCCCATCACCAAGTCCAAAGGGTTCAGAGATGAAGAGGGAGACAAAACTCGGATCTCACTCTTTTGTCCTTTTTATGTGTGAAGCGATTGAAAATATCTAAATGACTTGAGGTAGGAAAGGAACAATTCAGGGACATTGAGTATTGCCTGTTTGATGTATAGTGTTTTATAGAACTGCAATTTTAATATCACATGCATCAAACTTGTTTTCTGTACTTGCAGCTGTTCAGGTTCTATTGTGCTTACTCTGATGTATTATCACTTTACTGCAAAGAAACAAGATATTGTAGGGCTTCCGTTGTAACAGTATATACAGTTGCAGAATACAATACAATTTTATTTATTTAACCAGGCAAGCTAGTTGAGAACCGATTCTTATTTACAATAACAACCTGGCCAAGAGGCAGCACAACAGAATACATAGCAGCACATGTTACATATAAAACAAATAACTAAACAGAAGATATATATATATATAATATAAAGAGTTGATATCTATCCATTCTTCATGGTTTTCTTGATAATAACCAAAATCACCTAAGTTCTTACTTTAATAGCAATGGCATTGTACTGAAAAAAACAGTGCTTTTAGGCATTCTGTGTTTTCTGTCTGTTTTAGTCACATGATACACACAGGAGTTAGTACTCGATTGCATAACCATTGCTTTTTGATGACTTTTGGTGATCTAATATTTTGTTTAAACAACTGTATAATCATATTGTAAAAGCCCCTAATATTCCACAACCTCAGGATTCTAATTTTGCAGTGAAATATTCATATATATTTTATCAGCAAAATTGTTTTCCTGCCTAAGAGATTGTATGAATGTCCATTTAAGCTGTGTTAATGCGCGTCATGTTCCACATTTGAGTCAGCAGCTGAAAATCCTAAAAAAAAAAAAAAGTTCAAACATTTCTCCAAAGAAAAAAATAATATAAAATGTTAACACGATGAGACTGTTGGAGGATGGCCATGTCATAAGAAAACATACTGATCAGACCAGTTCTATGTTTAATGTAACATTTGCACTCATTTTGTGGTTCCTAAGAGAAATAAAAAAACTAAGCTAAGGTTAGATGTCACTAGTAATTTGGTATGTGATGAGCGCTGCAGACCTCAGAAGTTTAGAAGAAGCTTTTACGGTTTGTATGTATAGAGTTTGCAAGGTCGTGACCATAGACTTTCTTTTGGTAGTGCTGTATAAGTTTTCTTCTTTCCTGAATTTGATTTATTATTTGAAACTATTGCCCTTTCATGACCTTAAATTAACTTTCAGCTTTTCAGCAGCTTGTGAATTTCTTTTTATGTCTTATCAGGCTTTGCCCCCAGACCCCAGCTGATCAGATCCCGCACTGCACCCTGTTGTTGGTGTGTTGTCTGTTGGGTATTGTTGTCCACAGATATAAAAAGGATGATGAGGGCAAATCACTGGTCTTGTACTGCAAAGCTGACAGTCCTTTAATTGGACATTACTCAAGGCCAAAACTCATATTTCTTGTTGTGCTTGATCTTAAGAGACTCTCAAATGCACTCCCCACTGGGCTAAAAAATTTTTTTGAATCAATAATTAATGGTCAAAGTTATTTATTCATGTGTATCTTTGCCAATTACGCAGCATCTAATTAACAATTTCAATAATTGATATTTATTTCTGAAAGGGCTCAGTATCTTGGGCTGATGAAATATGCATGAGCAGGGATGTGGACTGGGTTTTGTTTTTTGTTCTGAGAGAGCTTGATGCTTGGGGCTAATACCAGGCCACTTTGACTCCAACTCTTTGAGTTGGCACTGGCCCTGTGATGTGGATCTAATATGGGCATCTTTCATGGACCCAAAGCGCTTACTCTGTACCATGTGATCTCATAAAGACTCCTACATGCCCATCCTCAGATAGCCTTTTTCTGGTCTTTAATATTGTACTTCAAAGAAAAGCCTCTGTTTCCTTGATAATATTTCTTTGTGTATGTGGAATGTCGATATCACGGCAAACTGTAGAAACTCTTGGTCTTGCTAGGACCTCGTTGGTTATACTTAAACATCTAACTCTGTGGCCTGATGAAACTAAAGTTCAATCACCATACTAAAAGAGAAAAATCTCCCTTAGATTTATGACAAGCCATATCCCCCTGATCTTTTGATAGTGACAGCTGTAGTAGTCAGTAGAAAATTAACAAAGGCTCTCTTTAGTTGACTTTCATCAAATTTTCGTTTATTGTGATTCCAGTAGGACAGAGGGTTAGGGACCAGCGAGGAAAACCATTTTGCAATGGGACGACCAAAGCAAAAATACCATCACTATTTACTGTGATCGCTGCTTAAGCACAGAGTTGAGCAGAAACTTTACCCAACAGTGCAAAAGCAACCCAACAAAACCAAAACCGTACATGAAACACCTAAACCCCCATCATTAAAATGTATGATTTCAGGTTAGGACAGCACAGTGTTGAGACCACACTGAAACAGTGCAGGCATCAGGGAAACAAGAAGGGTAAAAGCTTAACTGTGGGGTTCAATAAGGGTAAAAAAAAAAAAAAAAAAAAGCAGCCAGGAATCAGTTGAGCTCAGTGACACGTCTCAGCGAGCCAAAGGTAGTGCTGGCACTTCCCCACTCGATGTGCCTCCTGTACTCGCCAGGACGCAAGAAGTACTGGCGTCCCCTGTAATTGGGGTGTTCATGCAGAATCCAGTAGCCCTCCATGACATTCAAAGAGGAGATGTCACGGGTATGGAAACGCTCATTCAGGTCTGGGCAGTCATCGTTTAGCTCCAAGTTCTGGCCTGTGAAGTCAGAGCGCTCAAAGATCTTCATCCTGTAGTTTCCAGTGTACTAGAGGGAAGAAAGGATGAGGATGGAGAATGAGATGATGAGTGAGGTAGTGATGTTTAAAGATTGAACTAATGCACTCAGTCTAGAAGAGTACTAGTTTTTCAGATTTTAATATGACTCTCGTTTCTGTTTTGTCAAACCAGAAAGTTATTTTAAGACAGCCACAGGTTCTGGCGCTGAGTGGTGAAAGCAGTACAACTAGGCTTGAGAACTGAATGGTCCATAAATGGCACTTGAACAGAAAACGTTTTGTGGGCACACTGTTGCAAGCATAGGGCACCAGTTAAAACTCACAGGTGGCACCATACGGCAGGAGCGGATGCAGTCATTGAAGCCGGCCCAGCGTTGGTAGTCCTGGTATTCGCCCTTGTGCAGCATGTACTGGTAACCAGCATAATTGGGCTTCTCATAGGCCACCCAACAACCGCTCTCCACCCTTATTGAGTTACAGCGAGTGAAGAAGTTCTGCATCTCAGGACAGTCACCACTGCACTCATAGTGACGACCCTGGAAGTTCCTGTCTTCATAAAAGATAATCTGCACAACAGAGTCATGAGTGTTATTACCACAGGGCTATGCTAAAGACAAACCTAATGAATTGTTAACTCTAGTTGTGTATGTTCTTTTAAAAAGACAAACTTCAGCATGTTAGTCTGACTGTTTTTGTTGTACTACATTTAACAACTCTGCATCAGGTTTTCAAGTTAACTTTATCTAACATAGAGTAATGGTAAATCATGTTTTCTTTTTCTTTTTTTTTTTCCACAAATGAGCCTTTTTGTATAAAAAAATATTCCAAAAGACGTAGGAGAGGCAAAGTTAAAAAAGATTTAGAAGAGCTTGTGGGAGAATTTTATAGCAGAAATAAGTCTTCAGTGGTTTTGCGAAGGCCGTTTTTTTTTTTTTTTTTACAATTTAATAATTACCTTTTTTTT
>JAPTGZ010000012.1:15503165-15528861 GCA_029814645.1 Fowleria isostigma
ACACACACACACACACACACACACACACACACACACACACACACACACACACACACACACACACACGCACACACTGTCCCCTCCATCAGCCACCTGGGGGATAAGCAGAGCTTGAAAACAAGCTAATCATTCTCTTTTTCTCTCCTTTTTTTCACACACACAGACACACAACAGCTCCTGAGTGGCTGACAAATGTCAGAATGGCTTATATGGGATTTTTAAGAAAATTATTTATTAATTGAACTGGTTAATTAGGTCCCTGAGGCTTGCACGCTAATTGAGAGCCACAGAGCTGGCGAGGCAAGAAAGCCAAAACAAAAGCGATGGCTCAAACAAATAGACAAGCGCTTGAGAACTGCTAACTCTCACACATACACATACACACACGCACGCAATATACACATACACACAGTCACCCATAAATTAACAAAAAATAAACAAACAACTGTTTACATTTTTTTTTTCTTCTCGGGCTTCCCCTTTTCTCGCATAATTTTGTGACCTGCCAAATGTTCTCCTCTTCTTGATGTTCCAGCAATGGAGAGAGACGCGCAGCCACTGAAATCTGCCACATTGCACAAAGCATCTGTCTCCACACAGCACCCTGCATTCATTAAGTTTGTACCAATTAGCAGCCATAGCTTATAGCACAAACATTCATTTGTGCCTCCCACTTTGAAAAATCTTCCTAAAGTGAATGTGTCCCTCAATATGCCCTTGTGTCACCCAACTTTATCTTCACAAAGTCTCTTTTTCTTGCATAATTAGAGAAGAAATCCATTTCTTCTCCTATCTTCTCCCAGGCTCTGTCTTTGTCCCTTTTTACATCGCGCTCGAGTGCACCTTGAGAGCGAGTGTGCTTTTGTCAAGAAATCACACCAAGGTTGTCTGAAAGACTTATGAGATGGAGTCATAGGCGGAGGTTGGTTCTGGGACCAGAACACAGAGAGAGGCACGCTGACACTTCGACAGTTACACCTGTTTCAACAATTATCCTGCTCTCTGATAAGAGCTGAACTCCTTGGATGTGTGCTTCGTCGAGTTAACTGAAAGTTTTCATTGGTGACAAAGTCTTGTGTATTCTAACTTCCAAGCCCCAGTTTCATAGCATTTGAAGGTTGGCTTATTGTGAAGGAAAAAAGAAAACTGGCTGATGCTGAACATTATAAATAGATCTATAAAGCTTTTTGTATTTTAATTTAAAGTGCAACATAGGAACATAAGATTTTTATCTGAGGAGCAGACTTAAAAGAAACCTGGAGCTTAATTGGTAACTTCACTACAGAACTGACTCTCCATGTCAAATGTTGGATGATTTACTGACTTCTGATAAACACCCATGTTGACAGTGAATGTGTGGGTTTAATTTTGTTTTATCGGGCTTATATTTCAATTTATTAGCACTAGTGGGGGATTTTATTTGGTACTTTCCATTGTTCTAAACCTCTTCATATGAACTATTCAACTACAGGCCTTTCTGTCTTCTATTTATCTATATATATACCACACATGTACTATATGTTCCGTATAGATCGTTTTTATCATCTGGTATAAAGGGCCAGTGGGGTTAGCATGTTTCTCATATGAAATTTGACCAAATGAATCCTACATTGTAATTTGAATCGCTGTAGCATGTTGCAGCGTATACAAAAGGTCAGCATTTGATATCAGGGGTAATTTTGAAGGCCTTTAAAATAGGCCTCCTTAACATTCATAAGCATACATGACCCCAGCAGCTAGAGCACCATCACATCACGATTACCCGCTTAACACCACCGCGTTGTGAAAATTGCCCCCGCCTCCTCCCCAAGTAAACTCTGCCTCTGACCCGCATTCCCTCACTCTTGAGGGACCGCTTGCTCTCTGTCTCAGAAGGGAGAGTTGGATGATGGGGCACCAGGGTCAGATGCTATTGAGCGATGCTTCAAATAACCGTATGAATAAATTCCTTGATAAATGAACGGTTGGACTGAAATCACTGGAGAGAACTGAAGATTTGAATTTGACCGGGTAGTTGTAGAAGAAGAGGAAAAAAACTTGAAACTGTTCTTTTGTTTCAGCGTAGATGCTCACAATTTAAATTTCATAGTGAAAGAGTACTGTTGGATTAATGAAAAGCTCAACTTAAATCACCAGACAGAGTGTGAGATTGAAGCTGAAAGAGTCGCAGTGATGATTAAAATCCTAAAATTGGTGTCTTGTATTTGGGGAAAATCAAATGACTTGGCAGAGAGGACAAGCTGCAATTAAAAACGTAAGTCAAGGCTCAAATATCAGCTGCATTTCCTGATAACATATTAATCTATGACATATGTTATAAAATGTATGCAACAAAAATTCAACCAAATATAAATGAAGGCCTCCAGTGTGTACACTGTTGCACATAAAGTTGGAATAATTTTGTTTTTCTCTTTTTTATTCTCTTTCATATACATCTGTAATCACCTTTGACCAGGTGTAATGATCACATGCTGAGTCCCAGTCACACTTCATCTACCAAGAATAAATCACACTGTCACAATCATTTCTTGAGAAGAGGCAAAAAGAATTTTATTCCAGCTGCACCTGCAAAAATGTGGTAAAAACTTTGGTCTACAATTATAATAAAACACAATATGAGTTTTAAGGCGCTATATATGTCTTCTTCGTAGACTGACAATAAAGAGGTGATGAGAAATGATGGAGAATAAAATTAATTAAAGTTAAAACTCCAAAATCAACTTTAAGATCAATTTCTCTCGACCAGACTGCCATTGTGAATGCATTTTAAAATCACATTTGATTTCTGATGACTTTAATGACTTTTTTCTTTTTTTTAAATTTTAATGTAATTTCAATGTCTCGCTTTTTTCTCTGATTTTTTATGCGCTTTGAATTACACTGTGTATGAATAGTGCTATACAAATAAACTTGCCTTGCCTAAATATTAATAAAACAATAAAAAAACAAACCTAAAATGCATTATTATTATTATTATTATTATTATTATTATTGTAGCTGTAGTAGTAGTAGTAATGCCTTCACCTATTTATTTTAAAAAATGTTTTGCCAATCATGTATTGTTTTTATTGAAACAGCAACTATAAAAGTATTAAGGCAAAGTGAATTGGTGGTAAATGTAATAAATAGCTTTTTTTTTTTTTTTACACCGATACTTGCTTCGTTGACAGTCAGAATGCTCTTGATTTTTTTTTTTTCTCCTAAATGTACTTTATGTGGTCTCTCAAATGACTTCCTGTTTCTCTGACTGGCAGGTGTACAATATAATACATCAATAATAAAGTTACGGTTCCCATGACAAAAGCAAAATTTAAGGACAAGTTGTAAACTGAGTTCGAGTTGTAGTAAATTATTGTGCTCTGTGCACAAGTGTAAAATGAGTAAAAGCTGCCATTAATTTTCTGAGCAAACATATTAAGTTGTCTGTATCTGGTGCAATATGCATAAAAAGGCCAGAAATAAACAGCACTGAACCAATAGAGGCAGAAAGTTTTTCTCTGCTGGCCCTACAATTACCATATGAAGAGTAATTTTGTTAGTGCAGTATCCTGTTTTGCATCATTTACAATTGTGATGCTTTAGAAGTTTTAAGCTTCTCTACAGGGTCAGCAGCACTCGGTGTAACACATGCATTATAATCTGTCTGCTCCTCTTCTGTGTTAAATCCAGATGTGAAAATAACTCTGCAAGATTTTCAGAAATGCTTATTAGATTGTTAAAACAACTGTAGTTTATTTCATCTAAATGCCATTACATTTGTGTTTGATATTATGCGCATAAATAGGACAATTTCTTGATATGTTTGACATTTTGTCAACTTCATACTACTACAGCACATTATTTTACAGCATAAATTGTAAATGTTAGTTTTTTGATTCATAGAAATTGGCAAGTTATGCTAGGAAATTTTTTGCTTTAGCTGAAAGATTCTTAGGTTGTATTATCACAGGTTCATAGATGCATAATCTTAAAAAAAATGTCCTTATTTATCTCAAAGAGCACATTAACATGAAAAGCTGTGAGCATGTTTTGGTGTCTCAGCGTGACAATAGCTATAGTGTCATGTGCCTGTGTCCACACATAACAGATTTAAGGTTGTGTGACTGTGGCTGTGCTTTAGCTGATGGAAAATCCCCTCTACAGAGCAAGGCCCTGCTGTCCCAATCCCCCTCAGACTGGCACCGATCGATCGCTGGTTGTTATTGACATGACACCTGCCGAGGCGAGCTTTAAGCTATCGAAAACCGATGTGGCAGATCAAAAATAGGACGCCAGCTTTCATGTTTGTAAACAGTATCGATTTGCATAATAACCTTAAAAATTAGTTCCTCGGATTAGGCAAGGACAAACCTGTTTCAGCGTTTGTTATGATGCTTGCAGCATATGCCTAATTAGAGAAAAAAAGGCAGAGGCTGTGATCGGCTTGAAAAACAGGCTGTGATCGGCTTGACAAGTCGGAGCATCGCTGTCAACACCTTTTGGTTTGCCACTGTTAATGAAAGCCATTTTCCATTAAATAATAAAATAAAAACACACCTCTAGACTTCTTGGCAGACAAAAGCGCTGATGCGTCACTTTTACACGGATGCAAATTATTGCTGTGTGTCACAATCATTTATTCATGAGGGGGGCCTTCTATCTCGTGGCGGGTTTACCTGCGCCATGGAGGTGCTCCATCCTCCATTGTGGCACAGCGCTGAGAGAGATGTCAACCTCCAGGAGTGACGAGGAGACAGATGTACTAAAGCAACAACACAAGCGCCACTCGCTTCACAAGACGGGTCCAGTTTAAAAGCACTGAATTATGTATTTCAGTGGCTGCCACCATCACAGAGTGACTTGTCAGCCTTGAATATCTCCATCTCCTGTCTCAGACAAACTATGACCTTGTTGGCGACCAAGTATCATTGATTAACTGCAGATGCCTAAAGGTGTAATAATCATTAAGGTTACATTTTCACAATGTAAATGTAGTTTTACCAATTGCATGCTCATGCCCTTGATAAGGAAAATCCTACCAAGATTTCAAGAATTCTTTTTCAAGTATCCTTGTATACATAATCATATCGCAGAAAAACTATTAGATCACCCTATGTTTTCTTCAATTTTTTGTTCATTTTAACATCTCCTACAACTAAAGGTACACATGTTCGAACAAATATAATGATAAAAACAAAAATAGCTCATAAGAGTTTAATTTCAGAGCTGATATCTATCCATTTTCCATGTGGAGTCTGGCTGCGGAATAGTTTGGGGGAAACAGCTAAAGCAATACTCCAACAACACAGCAGTGTAAATTAAAATAAAGAAATAGTCTTAAAACAATATAGAGATGAAGGGCTCTGAAGGTCTTGTGGTGTTTTTGTTTTTTTTTTATAATTTTATTTTTCTTCTTATGTATGTGTTTTTTTCCCTCTTATTTTTTATTTTATTCATTGACATTATTTACTATACAAATTTACATTATTTCATTTTGTGTTGTCTTTTATTAATATTTTTCTTTTCATTGGTTACATTTGTGTTCTGTATGTTGTATTAAAGTTAGTTTTGGTGTACTAATGCATGTTTACAACTAATTTCTCTGATATACTTACACCCATACAAGTTTAAGGATTGAAACTGGGGGTGGGAGTAAATAGGTTTTACTTCTTCTCACTCTTTTTTTGTGCTACTAGGGTTGTATATTAATAGCAAATTATTGTATATATTTATGTATATTTGTGTACACATAATGATATGTACATAATATGTGGATTTTGTTATTTCTGTTATTGTGAACAACACTGTACATAGAGTGCACAAGCTTGAAATAAACCAGTCAATCAATGGATCAATCAATGATAACCAAAATCACACCAAATCACCAACATCTTACATCAATAGCGATGACATTGTACTGACAAAAACAGTGCTTTTAGACATCCCATGTTTTCTTTTCTGTCTGTTTTAGTCACATGATACACATAGGAGTTAGTACTTGATTGCATAACCATTGTTTTTGATGACTTGATGGTCTAATAATTTTTTCCACGACTGTAGACAGAGCAGTACAGACATTACTTCTTCAGTAAAAAAAAAAAAAAAGAAAATTTACATAGCTAAATATTTAAAAAGTATTAAATAAAAAAGTAAAAAACAAAAAAAAAAAAAGACACACACCCCGCCCGTCTCCTATTCAGTCAAGTTACACAATCACACATTCATACCTACAGTCGTTAAGGTGCAGAGGACAATGAGTGTTATTGCACATTTTTGATTTTTCATTATTGCATATTAGTGTACATCAAATAATGCATAGAAATTAAACCCACAATTCTTTAATCCTTGCATATTTTATTACATTTGCACTCCAGTGTTGCTGCATGGAGGCATCACAACAAAAGATGCTGCAAGGCAAAGATGAGGGAGCCTTCCATTTCAAGTCCCAGTTGTGGACATTTTTCGTATAATTCGTTGCAACAGCATTCCTGAATCAAGAATTCCCCAGCGGAAAATGCAAAAGATTAAAAAAAAAAAAAAAATACCACAAGTTTATGGAAAAATAAAGGGCTAGTGGTGTCTGACAAGCCTTTAAATCTAGGACAGTCATCCCAAAGAGGAATGCACATACTCATTGCAGGGACATAAAAGCAGAGTTTTAACTGTGCTGAGAGGGAGATGGAGATGGTAGGCCATTAGTTGGATGGTGTTGTTATAGCCTGTGAAGACTTTTTTTGGCACCCAACGTTTGAAAATGTTGCACCAATTTTATACTAAAAGCCTTTTTGCTTTATATAAGAGCCACTGTATTTATTCTAGACACAGATTCAGTGTCAGAAAGCACTAGGTTGGGGATCAGGATAGAGGGATTTTATGGATTTATACAGGAAACATTTTTTATTTGTGTCTGAAGATTTTATTACAGTTTACAATGTTTGCTTTAAATCCAAGGTCAACACCTATACATGCCTTGGTAAAATAAACAGAATGCTGAGGAGCTACTTTAGTTGTAAATACAAAGAGGAAGGAAAAAAGAAACAGAAAAAATACATTTTTTTAACATGGAACAGGGAAAAAAAATGAGAAGGAGATTGACAAGTAAAGAAGTTTGGACAGAGGATATAAAGTAAAAAGTCAAAGCTAAAAATCACAGCGACAGTCAGAGAATCTCCTGGGTGGATGTGGCAGATTACCATAGCCCTGAATGGTTCTCCCAGACCCACCTTAAGAAAACAATACCATATGTGCAAGCTTATTTACGAAGTGCTGACACTAGAGCCTGAAAGAATTAGTATTCTGTTAGTTAAATGTTTTCCTCTGGGCTCTGTCTCTGCAACAGCTTACAGATGTTTCAGCCATGCAGAGAATGCAAGGCTTTTCCCACCACGGCATGAATGAAAAAGCATGTTGAAGGTTTCGCCCCAGCCAAGCTCGGAGAGTGATCTACAACTTATACTCGGGTGCACTTTGCTAAGTACTGCCTCCTGCACCGGCCAAGGTTTCATCTGACACAGACGCTATTTAGTGCTGCTTCCATGGGCTCCACTGCATATTGTTCGGCACAAATTTGTCAAGCTGGCGCATATCCAGCGACAGATGTACTGGCAGCAGCACAGTAAAACCAGGACTGCACTGAACACAAGTGTAAAAAAAATGTTTAAATATAAGTATGTTCATCAACTTGTGTATCCTGACTAATTTATTTCCTGATAGAAAAAGTGTTAATTATGAAAAAGCTTTTTTTTCTCTTTCTTTTCACATTCTTTCTCTCTCCATCTCTTGTTGCTTTTGTCTCACACACACACCACAGTGGAGTCGTAAAAGCAAACAGAGGCAATCATGTTTACAAGGAGTAGCATAGGACCAGCTGACTGCTGTGGCTGCTCAGCCCAAGCCTTGACTCCCATTTACTTGTGTAACAAACCATCAGGGAGGGGAGGCAGGGGAAAACATTGTTATCAGCAGGCCAGATAAACCCCCTCCAGAGGTAGCGCTGATAGAGAGGCAGCCCCGCCGCTGGGCAAATAGAAAGATCCTATCTGGTCCTTGCACTGAGCCGGCCAATCAGCCCAGCAGAAGCGCTTGGGCTTTTCTCAAACAGGGGAGATGTGTGGAGAGAGGAGAGACCAGAGCATCACCAGGTCTGCTCCTCTTTTTAGACAGACTTTTAGAGGAGAAGCTGGATCTCTGCCGTCTCCTACAGACAGCTCAGAGCACAGAGGCCTTGGCTGGAGCTGCACTGGGTGATGCGGCTGTGGGTCAAATCAGAGCCAACAGGTTCAAGGCTGGGTTTGAAGGAGGCGGCTTTACAGAAACATCGAGGAGTTGGTATGGGATTCAGTGTTGCTGGCCCCAAAACGTGTTTCATTATAATACTTTTCATGGTCTGCTGATTTGGTGATTCTGTACATCGACCTCAGAATCAATATTAATTGCGGGTCAGTCAGATTTAATATTGATTCTCAGGCTTGTTCACATCTTTGTCACTGGCTTAATTTAGAGGAAGTGCTCATACACACTTGTAAGTTATTTCATATCTATTCTTTTCTGATACTTAAAAAAAAAAAAAAACTATCAGAAAACAATCTTTGACCTTGACCATCCACGGCTCAGCCACTAGACAACTTGCAGAAGTTGATGAGATCAGTACTAACATCAATACAGCACATTAAGTCTGCTCTGCAGTTTATCATTTCTGTTGCAGACGTCTGTTTTAATACTTTTCATGGCACACTTTGTACTGCTTGTATTTTTGATAGAATGTGGAAAACACACTTTTTGAGGCTGAAAATTTACTGCCCTCAAATTTACGATGTTATTCCCTTGTCCTTGCTGTAATTGTCATTTTTGAACTTTTTGCCACTTGCTGGAAATTTCTACTATTTATTTTTCATTAATGGCTTTTGCGGATGTCTTGCCTTCAAGCCAGCAGTATTGTAACAGATCTAGAACGGGTGTGATAAGTTCTAAGGCGTGTTTCAATGGTATGCATTTTCTTTTCTTTTGCTCTGTACACACTTTGTTCCCCCTATACAGAATGTTTCTCTTTGTCTTCTTTGTCCGTGTCACTGTCATTGCCTTTTTTTTTTTTTTATATGTTTATGAAGACTTGCAAGAAAGAAAAAAAAAAGGTTTGCAATGTACTCTCCTCACTTCTCATGCAGTAGTGGCTTTAGATTTCCTGTGGGTTACATACCTTAGAGAGAACATCAGCCTCATTTCAAGTTCTGTAAGATACACTCAAGACCAGAGGTAGAAATTAACTAGTTACTTCATATCTTATTACATCCTTGAGAGGATATTTTGAAAGCAACTCAACCTTTTTTTCTGAGGGTTTTTTTTTTTTTACCTCTCTATGATTATTTTTGAAAGACCTCTTTTTTATCATATCATGCAGCTCCCTGAAATCATCCTTGTGACACAGTGAGAAAAGGGGCACTTACTGAAGTTGCAATGATTGTACTTGAGTAAAATATTTCTGCACCCTCTCCACCTCTATTCAGCAGTTTGATATATGGTAGTGGTGAGAGGCCAAGCTCCTCTTTGACAAGCAGGAGGCACATTTCTAGAGGCAGAGATGAGGGCTGCAGGGTGAAGAGGCTACAGCTGTCATTGCTCATCTTAATGGCGTATTGGAGTGCACGCACACGCATGCATTCACATAAACACGTGCATACCCTCCACATACTTACAAATATGGGGTAAATGAGGAAGCTTTGGATGTATGCGAAAAAAAAAAAAACACTTGGCTTGTTCTTGTGCACACTTGCATACACATCAAACTGCACTTACACACACACACACACACATGCATATACACATACGCACAAACATATATAAATATATATATATGCAGACACACATGCATGCATATACGCAAATCAAAAATGTCCAGGAAATGAGGAGAGGAAGCTTTAGATGTAAAAACATAAGTACTTGTGCATGTGAATGCATTCTCTCAAATAGAGTCACATAAATACACACATTGACTGGATTTGTACACAGATGTACACGCTCTTGCACAACATGAATATGTATTCCTTCATATTCAGGAGCGAGTACACAGTCATACACATCGATGGCACATACTGTATAGCACACAGACGCACCTTCACACACCAAGCATTGCCTGTGACAGATGTTGGCAGGAATATTGCCAGGAAGAAAGCTCTTTCATTTCTTTTTATTCTCTCTGTATTTTGGCATGCCTATCTCTGTACACAGTGTGGCCATGTCACCGAAGCTGTTTCTTTTTCTCTTCCAGTTCCTCTGTGCTTGCTTTTTTTTTTTCCTATGTTATCATCATGAAATTGAAGACATTTGTGCCAAGAGAGATTAGAAGGGAATCGGGGAAAGCGAGGGGGACATTAGCAAAGATATTTTTGTCAGTAATGAGCTAACTCTTTGTTATGCGCTGGGCTAAGGAGGTCTAATGATGACGTTTGTACCAAGAGGAAGAAACTGAGTCTCCAGAGTCCACACACAGCCAGAAACCACAGGCTTTGGTGCAACTCTTAACTCTATTCAATTATGCAGATGAGCCCGTTGGGCTAGTGTTGGCCGTCACTTTAATGATGACGTGGGTAAACAGACATAGCTTCTTTTTCTGTCTTTAAAAGTCTCAACCCACCCCCACCGCAAACCCCTTATTTCTTATTTTGCACCCATGAGAAAGTTAATTGTCTTAGTCATTAAAGAGGTATCAGCTGTCATGCCACTGACAAAGACATAAAGAAAAGGGAAAGCAGAGGGATGTGAAGAAGAGAGAGTTAAGAGAGATTTATTTTTGCCTTCCAGGCTGATGGCAAAGAATCTCCTAAGATGCAATCATGATATTTTGATGCAGGATGAGGACTCATCAACCTCTCCAGGCAAAGCCTCGTAAGAGATTTTTTCTCTGTTCTCCCTGGTGGCCACCGGGTGGCAGAAGAGCACAAGGAACATACCGCTCTTTGAGTCTGCTCAGCTTGACTCACCAGAGAGGGCGATTGGAGTCTTTTTGCCTGTGTGCAAACAAACTACAAAAACACTACAGCATCTGCCCTTGGATTATTGTAGAATTTACACTTTAAGTACTCCAGCATGCATCATGTTAACATGGGTACAATTTTATGCATACAGGAACTTTAGTATATTATCATCTCTTTTTTAAATAAAATCAGATAGTTGTTGAATTAGAGTAAGTGAATGGAGCCATGTGAGTTAAGTTTTTGAGGACTGAGGTGTTTTGTATATGGTTACAGAATGACACATTACACACATAGATACTCACCACTGTATTTATGTGTATTATTCAGTTCATAACTAAGTGTAAATATAAGATGAAGTTGATCAAAAAACATTTTCATAAGTATTTTCTGCAGAAAGCTTTTTTTTTTCCCAGATATTTTCCAATGAACTTTTGACTTAAATGAACTTAAAATCTGTGCAAAAGCCAATAATCATGTTTTATACTTGAGGCTACTGTATTTATTCAGATAACATTGTTATATTTTACTTTTAAAAGTATTTATCAAGTTCCATTTCTTGCTTGAAATGAAGGCTTCTTCCACACCACAAAACAAATAGCTGTGACACTAGTACTCTTCCTCATTTTACTTCTTTTATGCAGCTGAAGAGATGGAGCCTGTTTTCTTTCAGATGGTGTAGATAAGCTGTTTATCTGAACAGCATCTGGGCTTCATGTACTCATGTGTCCTGAAATAAGAACAAACTAAATAAGGTGTTGCATAATAACATGATTTTAGTCTTTATGGATTTTGACTTCCAGTCTAGCCTTTAGGTGGGCTTTAAGTTAAAACCAGTGAATCAAAACAAGAAGTTAAAACAGAAAACACTTTTTTTTTTAGCTGTAGTTCTTTTTTTCTGTACTTATTGCCCATTGGATGCCTTGAGCACTTGCGACTGAAGACAAATTAAGTTGGCAATGATTGTCACATCAAAGTCTCACTTTCTATTCTTTTCATTTAAGACTCTGGGCACTGAGGTCCAACTTATGCCCCTCAAGTGAAAAGAACAAGAAAGGAAAGAAAAATCTGGCTTCAGATTTGGCTCCATATTTTTATTTTTTTTTTCCCATTTTTGTTTTGCCCACTTGTGTTTTCCTGGTCTGCCTGGAGGAGCTAAGGTCAGTGAATACCAATGACACAACAATTCACCTCTTGGAGACCATCCTCAAGTAGCTGAGGATCAAGGCTGCAGTGTTTTTTTGCACCCCAAAGGCCTCCTTTATGAAACGTTGTGTCATTTGTTTTGTTTGGAGAAAGGATAGTGTAGAATCAACTCTTTGACAAATGTCCTCTTGGTCTGTGTATCAGATCATGTACACACAGGTGCCTAGTTTTTCCTGTCTTTAACAGAAACACCGCTTCTTCTTTTTTTATGGTTTACTCTATGGCCAGACATCAAATCTTAAAATATTCCTGGTTTGGAGGAATGTAAGACCACACCGTACCTGCACCCAGATTGAAATCACACTACTAGCCACACAACAAAAGAAAACCACATTTGGGTGACATCTTCTAAATCAGAACAACCTCCTCCCTCCTCCCCCTTCATGCAACAATCCTCTAGGGAACAAATACTAAGTGAAAGCATGTAGGTAAGCGAGACAAACTGCACAGGAGAGACGTGGCCACTGTGAGTGTTTATTGGACACCCTATTCTTGTGATGTGACAGGGGGTCCGAGCCTCATCTCTACATCGTGCATCTCGCCGTACTCAGCGGGAGGCTCACGCTCCCCTTCTCCCCGGCGCCACTGCCAGCCGTCTCTGCTGAGGTGGTGTGCTAATCATTTAAACAGCCCAATCAAAGGCAATGCGATGTTTCACACAAGGGAGAAAAAAGGAAGGGAGGAAAGTGATTATTAGTGTTTGGGAGAGGCAGCCAGAGTGATTGAGCTGAAGGGGGACTTTGATTTTGGGGCCTCTCATTGTTTTTCAGAATGGCATTGGGTTTAGCCGCTAGGCTTGAGGAATCTGGTGAGCTGTCAGCATATGACGGTAAACGTGATTTTTTTTTTTTTTTTCTTACATACTCAAAGCCACACACAAAGAGATTCGCTCAATGCAGTTTACCGTAGCAGGCCAGCACCAAGTCCACCCTTCTGAGGGAAAGAAATTATTTTTTGTCTTTCAGGGTTTTGTATTCCAAATTTATTTATTTTATTTTTTTTTTAGTGTTGTTGTGGGGTTTTTTTTTTTTTTTTTTTTTTCTGCTTTTGCTTGAGAAGAAAAGTAGAATTTTGGGAACAGTTTGAAAGAAAAAAGTCACTTTGAAAACCACTTCCAAGGAGTAGTTAAAATAGTTAATGTTCGGTTTAGTTTGTTGTTAGGCTATATTCAAATCAATATCTGGAATTGAAAACATCCACATGCTCACACACAGCCGACACACACTGACGCTCGCACACACACTCACAGCACAGAGATGAATCACCTTGGCTTGTCAAGAGGTTGGTTAATAGACATATTTGATGTCATGCAAAGCCCAGTGGTGTTGAAAGGGTTTTGTTAGTGTGTTGATATCACCCCCTGTGCATAAAGCTCCACTTAAAACAATAAATAGCAATAAGCGCATCCAAAGCCCCTGCAGTTTAAACTATATGTCTTTGATATGGGATACCTATTACTGTTGGCTTTATCTAATGGATTGGATTCCCACACCTCATCCCTCCGGTGTTTCAAAGCACTGAAACCTTCAAATGTAACGTGTTATCTGCACATTAGCTGCTCCAGAGCCACTTATCAATGACTAATGTTTCTGTGGCAAAAATGGTAACGCAATTCTAAAAAAAGGTGAGAGACTTTTGAACCTTCACGAAGGGCAGCAAAGCAACTCCTGCACCTGTTTTACAGTCATTTTGGTTATTAAAGCAAGAAGTTATCACTGATTGAAACCTAAAGCATTTCAATTCATTTACTTCTTGTATTCCACTTCAGTTGGTTTCCAAACAAACAAAAAAAATCATTCTTCCATCACTTGTAGACTGTGTTTGCTCTTCACTGAAAGCAAACCGTGACCCTACCTGCAGGATACCTATCACCTAAGCACAGGCTGTGATTGGAGAAACAGTACAAAATGTCAGAGAAGAACTGAACTCACTAATAGGAGTTTGACCGCAGAACTTGACACAGCTCATATCTTACATAGTAGGAGCTCACATGCTGTTTACTGGCCGATCTCTGCAGCACTTTTTTTTCCCACACACTTTTCAATCTGTTGTAAAAGATATGCAAAATCAGATACTAGGAGTAGATAAACATCTTCGGTGTGGGGTGATTTCAGTCAAGGTTTTTATTAATTCAACTATGCAACTTGCTCAGTGTCAGTCAGGCTAATACGAATGTCGAAAAGAAAAACATATACACATTTTCTGTGGCCAGTGCTTAAAGAATTCACATCTGCAGGGTTCATTTTCCCATAGACAATTTCCAAGAGCTTCCAGAAGGCATCTGGATTAACTAAGGATCACTATTTATGATCACTTTTATTGCATCATCTGTGATTGGTTCAACAGCCACATTTTAGATTGTGCACTTGTTACAGTTAACCGTAATGTAGAGTTTGACACTACATTAGCTGAGATACCTCCAAATTCCATTCATTTACTGTATTGTGGGCGTTATAAAATTGCTTGATGTGAAAGACAAATACATAAAAATATATAATTTCTGCAGAGTTTAAGATAAAAGTTTTATTTTGCTATCCTAATCTTCACACGTCATATAAAATAAAATTGACATATTTCTGTTAGTATACTGTTCAAAAACAAATAAATGTACAGTAGACACATCAGTAGTTCTGAGATAAAATGATAGTCATATCACAAAAAACAAAGTAGAAGGTTATGCTGTAAATTGTGTATTTTACAGTCGCAGAAAAAATTATTAGACCATCAAAAGTCATCAAAAACAAATGTTATACAATCAAGTACTGTGTGTATCATGTGACTAAAACAGAAAAAAACACTGAATGTCTAAAAGCACTGTTTTTGTCATATAATGTCATAGCTTTTGATGTAAAAACTTATATGATTTTGGTTATTATCAAAAGAACCATAGAAAATGACTAGATATCAGCTCTTAAATTAAACGCTTGTGAGCTATTTTTTGTGTTTATTATTATATTTGTCCAAACAAATGTATCTTTAGTTGTGCCAGGCATTAAATTGAATAAAAAATTGAAGAAAACATAGGGTGGTCTAATAATTTTTTCCATGACTGTGAAAGGGTTTTATTATTTTGATATTCTCATCTTCTGACATTATTTAAAATAAAAATGACATATTTTATACAGTTAAAATGTTCAAAAACAAACAAATGTACAGTAGATACATCAGTAGTTCTCAGATGAAATAATAGTAATATCACAAAAAACAAAGTGGAATGTTATGTTGTAAATTGTGCATTTATATCTCAGGTTGGAATAAATTTAGAGGTTATTTTTTACACACTAGCATGTTGATTTAACTTAATCCCCCAGATTCCACCTGTCTTAGTGTTTTTCCACATTAAACAGTAGTAGCTGTTAATGACTATCTAACCCCATGTCATCTGCTGGCCACAAAAGTACTGAAGTACATGGAGCGCAGATTAAATTGTCCACCACCTGTAATTTTCTCTGGAGGGCCACAGATGTTTTGTATCTTGTCTGGTTTTGTAGTGGCGTACCACAAATATGTTTTGTTGAGGTGGCAGAGGAGTACTTCTTTTGATTCGCTACATATCTATCATAGAGTAAAGCTCCTTCCTACCTCTCCTGATGCTTATATTTCTGTCTGTGTGCCTCTTCTCTAAAATAAGAATAGTGAAAAAAGGCCCTACACACTCCAAGTTTAGCATCACTTGGTGCTTTTGGTTAGCCTCAGCGGCCCACTGATTCACTTTGAAATGCTCCAATTAAAATAAAGGGCTAATTGTTAGTTTGCTCAACAATTTCTCCGTATGTGCCTTCCTCTTTTTTCATCAGACACAAAAAAATACTCTTCTTCACGTATATAGGCCGCTATGGCTAAAATTATACGTTATGTGTCTGCATGTATGCGTTATGTATGTTTATCCTCTTACTAGAGTTGTCATTAGCAAGTATGCAGAGCATGTGAGGTCTTGTATGATAACAGGGTTAGCTGTTGTGCTGTGTGTGTATTGCACTCTATATAGAACGTGCACTCTCCTGTGATTGTGCTCTAACGCAGCAGCAAAAGCGAGCAGACATCACCAGCAGCAGCCACCAAACAGCTCCTGAAGGGGCGGTCAGGCAGCAGCTGTTTGTTTATTTAGATCTAACTTGTAATTACGTCTGCGACAGACTCTGCACCACGTCGAAAAGACATATTTGGCTCCACTCACCAGCCAATCGTCAAAGGGCGCTCGCTGTCCCTCTTGATTACAGTTGTGCACTGTAGCCGTGCCATCCCAGTGGCTCTAGCAGAAATGAGACACCGAGATCTCATTTAAGAGCCAATTGTAAGTGACTCAACTGTTGTGAATGTGTTGGTATAAGTAAATATTTCACATGACAGAGGAACACTTTTATTTCTCGCCATTAAATGGGGATGTGCTAAGTTTGCACCTCAGAAAGAGCAAGGCTGAGACTGAGCAGCCGAAACAAACAGGACTGAGTGTGGTTGTAGGCTTCTGGCTGTTGGTGACTCACACCGGTTTATGTTTAAATTTGTTCTCAAAATGGCAGAACAGTCCAATAATGTGACAATACTTTGTCCAGGTCGGGGAAGATTTTTGCTTATGATACAAACTGTATGTAAATGTCCCTCTACCAGAGCGGATCCTTGCTGTGTCCCTCATTTGGCATTCATAAGCAGTTGTGACAACCTCATCAGTTAGATGGAGCTGACTCCAAGACGGAGACGACAAAACCACAGACCTCAAAATGAGAGGAGCAGGAAGACAGAGACCCAACTTCACAGGAAGCGTGCAAACTGAACCAAATTCTCCCTCTCTCTCTACCCTGTCTCTCTTTTCTTCTCAACCCCTTTCTCACTCGCTAGTTTAAAGTTGTCCTGGCTTTTATTTTGAGAAATATTAATTTGGTAGAAGAGTGGTGTCGTATCTGAAATACAACACAAAGACAGAAAAAAGAGAGAGGGAAAGTGAGAAAAAGGGGGAAAGAGGGGAGGAAAAAAGAGGCGCAATGCGTGCACTTTTCTCTCGCTTGACGTTTTGCTGAAGTTTGTACGCCACTTGAGCCCGCCGTTTCCCTCGCTAATGATACCAGCGGAGCCTCTCTGGGGAATGGCGTCCGTCGTGCGCCTGGCTTTCACATTTCCAGCACCAGGTATTTTGGGATACGCAAGCGGGGACTATGAGGCACATCATTCCAAGAGCTCATCTGGTTCTTTCTCTCTGTCTCTCTCTCTTGCTTCCTCTCTCCCTCCAATCGGCTTCACTCCTCTCCTCTTTCTTCTTGTTGTTGTACTTCTGCATACGCAGACATTCTGTGTCTCTCTAGTTCTCTCTCTTTCTTTCTTCCTCCCTCCCTTCCTTTTTCTATCTTACTTTTTGATTTGGTAAGGATGATTTCAAGTGTGGGGAAAAAAATGCGTGCACAGGAGAGGGAAAAAGTCTTTTTATTAACTTATTCATTGTATGAAAAATCAAGAGGTTTTTTCCTTTCTCCACTCCGCTCCCTCTCCCCCTTCCTCTTGGTTAAGGCAAATGAATGTTTAAAGAGGTAATTTACTGGGCCCTGGCAGGATCCACATTGTGTATTACACAAACAGGCAGCAACAAAAGGAAATTCTAATCTAGACAGTAACACGACTGCACAGAGGATCCTCAGCGGGGGGTCCAGATGAATTATACAACAATCTGTGTTCTCCCTCGTTTAATTTAAAGGTCTGTTTTCAAGGCTATCGCCAGCTTCCACTTCAGAGGAGAGACTTGGCCCGCTGAGGTCAAGCCCATATTGACAAATATCAAGAGGCAAGAAAGGAGCGCCCAAAACGCAGATATGAATAAGTAAAGGCAAACAGATAAGCAAACATAAAGCAATGAGGGAGAGAGGAGGCAAGTAGACAAACATACACAACATCTTGTTGGCCATGAAACAAGAGGGCCCAGACAGAAGGACCTGAAAGAAACATGAAAACTAAGCATGCGAAGCCTTGTTTTTTTTTTTAGAAATAGCAAATAATCGTTTGTTTGATGGCGCTGCACGGCTGTTAGGGTCCTCTGGCTTTCACACAGATTTACTGTAAAGGAAGTGGCATCACTGACAGTCTCCTGCTCTCACAGGCCTCTTGGACCTTCCCGCTGCCCTTGAGGTTTTGTTAGGAGAAGTGGAAATATCAGGCATGCATAAATTTGTTGAGATGCTGCTTCCAGAAATGGCCCAAGGCATTTCATGAATTTTATTTGGTTACATAATAGCTACATGATAGTGCCAGGGTTGTAATTCTTCATCCAGGTACCTTGTGGTGCTTTTATTTTTAACTTCCACTGATGTATTTTCAAACAGCTCTGAATGATGTCTGACTACGTCTTTGAACTAAAATATTCTCAGAGGGATGGTCCCCTGCTGGACACATTTTTCCTCTTTCTTCTTTGTAGACCATTTCTTTTCCTCCACAGTTACAAAAAGGGTGACAGAATTGCCCAGCCACCCCAATTCACCTCTTGTCGCCACTGATTTTCCTCATAGTTCATGACAGCGAGTGCTGGAGCTTGGCCCACCCTCCCTGTCCATCATACCTCGGCGAATCAACAGGTCACAACCCCCTAACCCCTCCCTGTGGCTCAACACCAGCCTGCTTTTGACAGGATGAGTTTGACCTCTGACCTCTTGAGCAGACAGCTCAATCAGCTTTTTATGGCGCTTGTCATTGCAGAGAAAGTGAAAGTCCACAGCCATGTCACATGTCTTTGAGGGGAAAACGCATTTGCAGCCTCTTTGGAGTTGGTTTTAATCTTACCCTTAGATAGATCCAAGTGCTAAAAATGATCCATGTGTAATTAACTGAACCAGAGCAGGTTGGACCTTAAGCAGATGCTTTTCATAGCCATCAGCAGAATAGGTGACTTTGATTAAATTAGTTGGCCTCCTTTTGTGGACCTGACATTTAAGCACATTCCATGTGTTTTCAATAGGGATGTGATCAGAATCTAAACGCTTTATCTTTTCACAACTCAGCGTTAATGTGTGATGGGGTCATTGTCCTGTTGGAGCACCCAACTGTGTCCACCTTTTATCCATCGAGCAGAAGGTTTGAGGTTATGCTAAAGAACTCTGAGTTTGGCCTTTATTTTACAATTAAATCTACAACGTACCATTTTTACTGATAGCAAATTAGCTCCAGGATGTGATGCTTCCATCATAACATTCAACATGTGACACTTTTCTTGGGGTTTTAACACTTTGTCTTTATTCCTCTCAACATACATATGGTCAAAAAACTACAGAAGTTTTTCTCGACTGACCATAAAAATGATCCATTTCATTAAACAAACTTAAGCCTGTCTTGAAGGTGCTCATTTGGGAGGTTTGTAAAATCTCAATCTAAAACTCACTTCACTGGTGTCAATGGGATTCCAGTAGTTTCCATTTTATAGTAGACTTGTGTCCTGGTGGTTCTGGGGTTGGTCTTGACTATCCAAACTAGCGAAAGATGACAGATTGATTCATCTCCCAGACCACAAAGAAGTGGCTTCGTCAGTAACTATTGATCATAGAATTGCCAGTTTTTTAGCAGTAGCATGACACATTTTTGAGTTTTGTGAATGTACTAATACCTTTTTCAGATTGAGCTCCTTGACTCTCTCACTGTATTATGTCAGCAATCCAATGACTTTTCAAGGTAATTCTTTTTATGTTAATGCACATACACTACTGGTTGTAGTCAGTCATAATCACCAACAGGAGGTTAAGAGCTTTTAGCCTTGGCAAGTTGAAAGACCTTTCACAGTGTTCAACACCGCTGAGTCAATCTCAGGTACTGTATGTAGCCTACTATTTCTTGCCTTTTTAGTTTAATTTTGATCCATCCAATCTCAGAAAATCCCAGCTGAAGCAGATCTTTGGCAGCATTTTTTTGTCTTCAAGGCTATATGCTATATAGAAAAAAAACAGGTAAAAGTGATTACTAAGTGCAGCTGTATTTACAATGTTGTCCTTATACTTGGAATAAACTGTTTTACCTCTAATGAAATGATTGTGACAATGTGATTTATTCTTGACAGAAAAAGTGTCATTTTGACTCAATATGTCATCATTATACCTGGTCAAAGGGGATTACTGGTGTGTTTAAATGAGAATAAAGACAGGAATGTGTCTGAAAACAGAACTATTTCAACTTAACCCTATATAGGGCACTCATAGAAATACTCCAAAATTCAACCTCAGTTTATTGTTGGAGGACCTAACAAGACTTTATTATGTTTGTGACATTTTTCAAAATGTGTTATTATGTAGAAAATCAAGGTCAATAAAGTAACCATATTTGGTTCCTTACCTGTAAGTGGAAAAAAACCAAATAAATAAAAAAAAACCCGCAAAAGCAAATGTAAAAAATACAAAAAAAATGCATGTAAGACGAAAGGAACATGTATTTTAGAACATTAGAACATTACTTTTAGAGCATTACAACAATGTTAGCACTGATCCAGACACCTGTCAACATCTACATTATCCCTTTGAACATCATTCCTTACATTAGTGCCATTACTTCATGGTACTAATGTAAGGTACTACCAAAGCAGGTACACTCACTGTTCATGCAGAGGTGGACCTTACAGACCCTGTAGACCACATTGGATCTGAGATTGTTCACTCACTGTAACTGGTGCTGTCATTGTCTTATAATGGATGTGGAAATTACCAAAATAGTCACTTGCCTAATAAAGAGTTAATAGGTTCCACTGTACTTTATTAGATTAAACAATTTAACCTAATAAGTATGACATGGCAAATACAGTGCTCAGCATAAATGAGTACACCCTGACAGATTTGTCACAAAACCTTTAGCTTTTTTTGAGAAACAACATTTTCTGTGGGACACTACGCCGCATATCATTTTCTCAGTTAAGGAAATGTTCTGTAAAACTCAATTTTGTCCAGTTTTTTTTTTTTAAACTGTGCATATGTTTATGAGATATTGATTAAAATTTTACTTTTCAAGGGGGGTGTACTCATTTATGCTGAGCACTGTACATGTTTTTATCAAAGATAGATAGATAGATAGATAGATAGATAGATAGATAGATAGATAGATAGATAGATAGATAGATAGATAGATAGATGAGTACACCTCAACAGATTTGTCACAAAACTTTCAGATTTCTTTGAGAATCAACATTTTCTATGGGACAACAACATGTAATTTTCTCAGTTACAGAAATGTTCTATAAAACTCAGCTTTGTCTAAATTTTTTGAAACTGTGCTTATGTTCATTGAGATATTGATTAAAATCTTTAAAGGGGGGTTGTCCTCATTTATGCTGAACACTGTATGTGATCCATGTTGTGTCAGAAAATACCAGTCTGTTTGCACCAGGGTTGGATGCTGCATGGTTCAATGTTTTCCATCTAGACCGTGGGATTAGGGGGAGTCGGGCATGGTTTGCATTTACTGTGATCCGTAACTACAGCCAAATCTATAAAGCAGGTGATAATGCCAAATAAGCCACAAGGTGGTAACATAAACATCCTCATGCCTTCAACATTATTTGCACAGTGCAATGCAATTATTGTACCTGGGGCTGGTACAAGTTGAGTGTGCACTTAATCACGTACAATGTCTGTAATTTTTAATTTTTGTTGCTTGTACCTCGAAAGTCTCAAGCCAGTGCTAAAGAATTTGATTGGATTGGGGAGATGTTTAAAAAAAAAAAGAGAACTCTGATGCAAATTTGGCCCCTCGTTCACAGCTGAACCGCTAGTGATGTTTGCTCCCCTACATCCTGAGCTCCACCACTGATTTAACCTCCTGGGATGAGCAGCCAGTGATCACAACGCTCAGAGGAAGTTAGCGGCCTCCACTCTCCAGAGGCCAGCACTTCCTCTTGATTTCGCCTGTTCTGTCGAGAAAGAAAAGGAAGGTAAAGATAAAAAACACCCCTGCTATGCTGTGTGTGTGGGCTTCACACAACTGTAAAACTGCGTCATCAGCACAAAGATGAAACTCTGAGTGCGTGTGTGAGTGAGTGCATGTGTGTGCATGTGTGTATTTTAGGCAAGGTGCCTGCCCTGGAGCTAGATAATGTGAACAGAAGCAGATGGGGAAACTTAAACGCACACCCACTAGGGTATAGCAGAGCTGGCACAAAGTAAGAAGAGGTCTTAGAACATCTCCCAGCCCGAGTGGATGCCAGCACTCTCGCTAGCATTGAGACTGGATGACAAAGAGAGTGAGAAAGAGAGTGTGTAAGTGAGAGAAAGAGGAAAGTCAGTGTTGTATGTGTGCCTGTGTGTGTTTTGTACAGTACCTTCTACTTTTTGTTCTTTTTGCATATTTATTCTTCTATGAAACTGTCTACGCTCTGTCCTTCTGTTTCATGCTCCATCACTACACTGAGCTTTAGACACACCACAGTCCACATTACTGCAGTATTTTGGGTCATTTGTTTAACACTAGTAGAATTTTTAAGAAAAAGGATCAAACTCAAATACAGCAAACTTAGATCCCGTGTAGCAAATATATCAGTCTTTACAGAACGGATATCTTTTAAACCAAAAGCAGAAGCACCTGCTCTTAACATGACTTCACACTACAATTATTACACTTAACATTCAAATAAAGTGTATCAGGAGGCTCGTGTTGCATGTTTGATGACAGCGCTTTCAGATTTTTGATCAAACAAACTTTAACACCATTTATTCTGTTAGTCTTCACCGAAACAGGAAGGCACCTTATAGTTTTTGTAATGTATGGAGAATACTCAACAACAGTAATGGGATATAGATTAAAAGCAACAAATGATGACTTGTTTTAAACATTTTGTAACATAATTATGCCCCCAGTTGGATGAACACAGGGGATTTAAACTGCTGTGGCACTGCCTGTTCAGCAGTGGAAGAAGCGCTCGGGCCAACCCTTAGTCGTGTGTCAAATTTTGCAAAGCATTGGAGTCACTTGGGACCAATCCGTTAGGCCCATAAATCAGCTCGAGATCTCCACACGAGCCAGCCGAAGCAGAGTGTGGGGGGGGGAGTGAGTCCTCCCACAATGAGATGCACATGTTGCTGCCTGGTGGGTGGGTGCTGCAGAGGTCAGACGGGGGTGTGTAGGTTAATAATGAGGTGAACTTGATCTTCTCCAGTCCCAAAGAATACTAGTCACTCTCTTTTCCCCAAAGGGGGGACAAGACCATTATCTCAACAATATAAAGAGAGCAAAGAGATAGTGGTGGTGGCCGCAAGTGTTGGATCACTTAATGGTTGTGGTTGGATAATTATAGATGTTTATGATAGCGGAATAATGGTGGTGAATGTAGCAGTATAAAAAGTAGTAAATATGCCAGCAATGTAAAAAAACAGGATTCCCCAGAATAGAATAGAATAGAATAGATATTTAGTGTCACTGTCACATGAACAATAAAATTCACTTTCAAAATTACACAGCTCTGTTCTATTTGGCAGCAAGAACACTTTGTGCAAAAAGGACTGTATAAAAATGTCACAAAAATAGCAAAGAAAAATGTAGGCATGTGCAAAAATTCTAGAATAAAATATTCTTGTATTTGTTTCAATTGATATTTTTAAATGTGTCAGCTGATGGGGGTGTCTGGATGATTTTATCTTATCTTCTGGTCTGTCTACTGACATCTGAGATTCCCAGAAGCGTCTTTGTGCCACGATCAGCACCGTTCAATTAGGCTCAAAGCCAGTGGACAAAGGTGATCCTGGAGATGAGTTACTTTTGGAAAGCTGGCCCTGACCTCCTCAGGCACATTGTTCCAAAGCGTAATGGCCTGGACAGAAACAGCTTTCAACACCACTCACTTTCCGTACAGACTTTATTTGGGTTATTACATGATATAACAGATGCTTTTATATCGGTATCTTCAAACAGCTGTTTGGGTTACAGTCGAGTGTTTCATGAACCTAATGGCAAACTGAGATAGCTGCGTTTTAAGTACATTTTTTTTTACTGACATTTCCATTTTTATAGTAATTCAATCCCCTTACATTTGAGATATTTTTTAAATTGAGGCTTATGATATTAGACGCTGAGACTAACCTGATTTTGACTGGGTGTTGTCAAAATAGTGTACAGAAATGTGCCCACAGTTAAATTGCTGATGATAAAAGGGTTTTTATAAAGTTAGGCCTAAATATATTTAAGGAGTTCTTTAGGGACTTTAGAGTAGATAAAATCTAGTGGTCAGTTATTGGATCTCATATGAGATATAGTACATTTAAGAGCCAAAAGGCTCACTGAGTTCAAAACGGCTCAGCAGCTGAATGCTCTGAAGTTACTGATAGCAGGGCAGCAGGAGAGAGAGCAGACAACATTTAGGCTATTTTAGAAAAAGAAAAAAAAAGATAAAATCCCAAAGTCTCTAGCAGGTGTATATCAGTTTATGACTGGAGAGCATATTAAGGAATTTAATCATGTACATTTTTAAGAGCTATACTGAGTTAATATCATAAAATCTAGGAATAATTCACTGTTTAATGTATTTATGGTTCTAAATTAAAATAAAGTGGATTGTAAATGTTTGTGCACAAGGATGAGAGAGCATCCACGCAGATTGCTGCACTTTGTTGATGGAACTTCATGCCCTTCAGGTATGGTCTGGAGATTGCAGATGCTTCTCTGTCTCCAGAAAGCAGACACACATACATAAACGCATATCCCAACCCCTTGTTAGAACATTCAAGTTTGATTGATGAGGAAATAGATGGCAAATTGCTGTGTCCATTCTGATGGATGACATCATTTGGCCCAATGTGCTGATCACGAATGCCAAACCAGAGCCTTGCTTAGCCCCCCTTCTCTTTCTCCGCTCCCTTTTGCTTACAATTGATCAGTGGGAGTTTTGTACACCAGCCTCCTTTGAATTTAATGCATGAGGAGAGAGAGCAGTTGACACGGCTCTTTACAGGCTACCCAAGTCCCACAGCCCCCCTCCCTCCTTTACGCCATCCCATCCATCTTTATCTAGAGGGGTCCAACCCATGACAGATCCAGTGGCACTCTGTTTGCTTACTCTCATATGCAGACAATCACTCTGTGTTAAATGGCCCTTCTGCTTTAGATGGATTATTGTTTACACTTGTGCAATTATGGTGGGTGTCTAAACGGAGGATTATTGAATGGGAAACTAAGAAAGATGGGCAGTGATTGTCAGTCCTTGATATTTTCTGTCAGTGTTTGTTCTCATCATCAAACTGGAGCAAATACTGTCAAGCCTTTCATTTCTAGCCACCATGTTTGCCAAAGAATTTATAAAACCTGTTCAAACAATGGATGTCAACATAAGAGGCAAATATTTAAACAGATTTATTTAAAGTCTTGACTTTTACCACAAGATAAAGACATGCTTTACAATGTGCAAATATATCTGAAAAAAGACCTCTGACCGGAGTGAGGGGCTTGTCAAAACCACTGGCACACAGGAGAGCTATGCATATTCCTCAATCAAAATTTGTACACGTGTAAACAGCTTTGCCAGGCCGTGTTCTCCCAGAGGCTTATTTTGTGGAAACCATCCAAGCGCCACGTCATATTCAAATAGGCTGACAGGTGAAGAAGAAGAG
>JAPTGZ010000012.1:15562026-15572759 GCA_029814645.1 Fowleria isostigma
GAGGGGGGTCACTGGCGCAGCAAGCCCAGTGTCAGCCAGTGCCATTTAATTGCCAATGCGAAGCAGTAGCCCGTGTGCCTGTTTAATGTATAATGATCCGGCCGGTACGCTTCTCCCGTTCCCCAGGAAAAGAGAAGGGAGCAGGATGATGGGGGAACATATCAAAGGGCAGGCTTAAGCATAAGGGGCAAAGGGGCCCTCATATCCTCCCACCTGTCACACATACATCCACACGCACACACAATATAGGAGAACCTGCACCGGCTCCAACCCCATTATCAAAATAATGTCTTTCATTTGCTCTGCTGACAGTCTCTACTCTCCTTGGCTCTTCTACCGTACGTCCTAAAAGAATGTATTTTTTAACAGGACCTAGGTGTAAGGTGTTCATTGCGGGACTACAAGGTATCACATTCATTCCCTGCATCCAAATTCAGTTCACGCTACGGCACGGGGGACTGATACTGAAGCAGCGCTCTCCTGCGAAGACCAGGCTTCCTACAAGAGTACAAGGCCAGGATGTCTTTTCTCTCCATTTTCCTCCAGTCAGCCTGCTCCCTACAAATCTTTTGAGCTGTTACAATAGTCTAGTCTGGTCTTTGAAAAGAAGAATACCTGGCTGACAGGGAAGTATGAACGCACTTCTTTTTCTGACACAATTAGACGCTTCTCCATTAAACTTTGTCAACAAATCGAGGTTTGTTTTTTTTTCCTGTAAAAGTATAAACCGTAGGGAGGTTCTTGCAGGGTTCCTACACATGTGAAATTTCCAAATTCCATACTTTTTCCAGACGATAATTTGCAGATGTCTTGGTATAATATTCAAATAACTTTTGACATGAGTAAATACAGTCGTGGAAAAAATTATTAGACTAGCCTGTATTTTCTTAAATTTTTTGTTCATTTTAATGCCTGGTACAACTAAAGGTACATTTGTTTGGACAAATATAATAACAAAAAAAATAGCTCATAAGACTTTAATTAAAAAGCTGATATCTAGTCCGTTTCTATGCTCGCTCAGGAACAGTGTGTGAACATCACCTGTCTGTCGAGGCAGCAGTGAAACTTGACAACATCTGGGTGGGGCTTAAAATGGGTTGGAGGAGGATAAGAGTAGAGGGTGGGGTATTCAACTTGTCAATCCGCCCCAAATGTTCTCTGGGACATTTCGCCTACTGCACCTTAAAAACCCAGATCAATCCATTTCTTTTTTTACATAATTTTACGTTTTAGAAAATAGAAGAGAGTTAATGGCCTTGGAAACATGAATATTTTCCCATTTGTTTCCATTTTCCCTACTTTTCCAGACTTGGAAATGTATAACATCCAATTCCATACTTTTCCATACTTGCATAGGACCCTTGATCTTGTTTCTCTCTTTTTTTCAGAGATGTGTTAAACCCTCCCATTCTCCAGAAAGCTCCCAGAGCCCTCCATCTATTCAGTTATACTAATTCAATTAGGGGCCTCATCACAGGGCATTAGCTCTTCCCCATGGCCAGTCCCCCCCCCATACCCCAGACACCAGATTAAATTAGCCGCACTGGAAATAAGATGATCACAATGTAGAGGCTGTCATTAAGGGACCAAATTAGCAGTCACTTCAAGCCCAGGTTGGCCGGGCACCGCTGCCAGATGCCGATGTCTGAACAGACCCACTGTCTGACCCTTTGCACCTGAGACTGGCCTGGGATCAGCTGGGAGAAGCAAATCTGCCTCTAATCCAACACCCCAAATGTAATGTACATTGAAGGGAGGATTCATGGAAGCCATTCATGAAATGACTCCCATCCTCTGGCCAGTGAGTTCCAGCTCCTGCCTTCAGGACCAAGACTCAAAGTCTCCCAGATCTAGGACCACATGGTACAGGAACAGCTTTACTCCTGCTGCTATTTCGCTTTTAAATAAACCTTGATGCACTTAACTTCATTTTGACTCTTGGGTCTGGCTTATCTTATCGTGGTCTTAATTTGTCTCCTGTTTATTGTCCCTTGTATGGTATTATGGTATCACGTTTTTTTTGTTTTTATTATGCTTATGACAGGTTTTAATTGGCATTTTTAGTGATATGTAATGATTTTATTCATTTTAGTCTGTTTTTTATCTATTTATTTTAGTCTTTTTAACCATGTTCAGTGGTGGACCTGTCCATGTTTTTTGTCCATTCTGTTCTTAAATTGTCTTTCATATGTGTCCTGTGTTTTTAATGTTTTAATGTTTAACATATGTTTGAGATGCCCTCTCCGGACTGCAAAACAAATCTACCAACAGGTATTGATAAAGTGACCTTGAACTTTGAACTTTGAACCATGATGCTTGAGTTAGATTATTTTTGCTTTGCTTAAGAAAAAAAAAAAAAAAAAAAATCAGCAAAATGATCTGTGTGAGCGAGTGCACAGCCACCGCCTAACTCGGCTTTCCCTTATTCTTAGAACCAGGCTTTTTCAAAAAAATGTCATTCCCCAGTGCGACTCCTCCCTCCTCGCATCTACACAATCCATCAATGTCACAGAGGTCTAAACAGCGGTCCTCAGGAGCTGCTTTTCCAATCAGGCTGTAATTAAACTAAAGCTTGGCCTCATCCCTCGGCTCTAAACCAGCCGTCCGACGTCCCCTGCTGCAAGGGCGTGTTAAGAGGAGGAGAGGAACGAGGGAGGAGGAGGAGCAGAGGGACTGGAGCAAGTGGGAAGCTGTTTATTTTTTTTGCTTTTTTGGCGTCTCTACACCCACAAATCATGGGCTTTTAGTCATCCAAAATTAATTCTTTTCGCTTCCCACACAATATAGGCGACATGCGTCCCTCAGGGGAACAATAAGTAGTTAAACACTGACTGACAAATGCACACACACATGTATACAAGATGGCAACAAATACACAAACCCCCCATGGGTGCACTAATGTCCACAGCAGCACTTGAGCTGGACCCTAATGGGTTGGACCAAAGCACTAGCCAAGTGTCAGGGCCCCGGCTTATATCATCGAGTCCCCCTTCAAAGTGTTGCTATGTTTGTTTATCTGACTGGCTGCTCAAATTCACAGCAAGGACATGCCCCTGCTCATTTCAGAACTGCCTGACATGCAGCGGGGGTAAATGTTCTTCAGGGGCCTCATTAGAAAATGATAAATATAATTAATATTTGAGCATGCTAGCTAGGGCTCCACACTGGAGAATTGGCCTTTTGAACACAGAGATAGGGAGTGTGAGCTCTCCTGAAGGGAGAAGTAGCTGCTCACTGCCTCTGCCGTGTGAGTGTGTGTTGCTTGTGCGTTTAAAACTCACAGCCAACACAAACGCACACACACACACACACACACACACACACACACACATGATGGCATCCACCAGAAAGTACAAGTATGAGTAAGTGTGTGTTTAGCTTCTGGGGCTCCACTCACCTTGACATGGATGCGTTGACAGTGAGCGCAGTTGGGTAGGGGTGTCTGAAACCCCCTGTTGTGATTGGATAAACAGGTTGACCTTGCCTGGGAAGTGGAAAGAAAAGAAGAAAGGCAAAAAGGTAAAGAAACATGGTTGATGGAAGAGGAGAAGGTAAAGCCCTCTGTCTCTCTCCTCTCCCCACCGTGGGCCTCTTTATTCTCATTTGATCAGGACAAAAATCTAGGGGATTGCAGAGCGCAGATCAAAGAGAAGAAAACTCTGAACAATTTGAATGCCACAAATCTTGATAGCAATGGCTAATTAAATTTCATAACCCTTCGCTCTGTGTCGACAGAGTGGGGCCCTGTTCCTCCCCAAGCTGGAACTAGGTGTTTTGTTGTGATAATTAAAGACGAAGCGCGGGTCTCTTTAATGGAGCCATCACGCTAATTGAGGTCTACACATCCAAAGACAAACAATAATGAATGTAAATTTATACCAAAATAAAGTGCAGCAAATCAAAGGGCACCATGGCTGTGCTCGGGGCCTCTCTCGGTATTTAGATCGCGGTGAGAAAACATTAAATTAACAGAGCTTAATTTGTAGCCTTTTGTCATATTAACAAGTGTTGACAAGAGTTACCAGGGGAGAGCCCCCGTGTGGAATTGTGGGTAAAATACGGGCAATCACAGTTCATTACTCTAATTGGACTATACAGAGACATGCAAAATAGTATTTGCCACAAAGTAGCAAGTTTGGGTTGGCCGGGGCCTGAGGAGATGGTGGTGGGCGTCTGTGGTCCAGGAGCGAGGGGGCTACAGAGTTAAAGGCTGGGCTTTTGGGTTTTAGAGGCAGAGCCACCCTGGGGACCATCAGGAGACAGAGGCAGCTTCGTTGACGGAGTTTGCATGCATCAAGAAAAAAAAAACATCCTGCTGCTCCACACATGTAAGTAAACATCTACCTTTATCATTTACATTTTATGTTTAATAGCTTTGCTTGATGTACTGATAATGAGTAAGAATCATTACTGTCTGTGGCACACCTGGGCGTTACGTGGCCCGATAGGTGACCCTGACCGGCCCGCATGAGGTCAAATTAAAAGTCAAAGCAAATATGAATCATTGTTATGGATGCAACCAATACAACAGCACTGCTTTTATTTTGAAGAAAAATATGCTAAATTAATGTTTTTTTCATGCATACTTTCTGTACTTAGCATAAAGCTTATGCACTGATTGGTCTGTCCGTCAGCTAACGCCCCAAAAAAAAAGATTAAAAATGCAGAGTTTTTAATAAGACAAAGACTTCTAAGTATTGCTTCACTGAAGTTAGAGTTAAAGAAAAAACTAAGATATGTGAACAAACAAAGCTGGGTGCATTTATTGTTACTTTTGTCTTTTGTTATTGTTATTGCCCCAAATAATCTGTGCAATAAACCTATCAATAAACAGTGCAATAACCCGTAATTGTATGTATAATGTGTGTATATAATAATTATGTGTATATAGGTGTACGTATGAGTATCTCTCCTCACCCCTGTCCTTGATCAACATGTACATAACTGTAAATAGTATTTATAGATTTTTTTATTTGTGTTAATATATTGATTTTGCTCTTGTGTGCTCTGTTTGTATTCCACTCTTGCTGCTGTAAACCTGAAAATTCTCCTTGAGGGGCTAATAAAGGAATATGTTATCTTTTTCATGTCAAGTTCATGTGGAGCCGCTTTTGCACCTTTTCAAACATGTTTTTGTGAGTATTCATTAAATAGTTGTATTCCGTGCTCCACATTGTTTCATTTACTGTTTTTATAGACAGATATACATTGAGCAGAGCTGCAGGTGTATTGTTAGGTCAAAGTTTCACATGTGGACCCATAAGACAATTAATTGCCCACCCCTGGTCAATACTACCTTTTTCCGCACAACTCACAAGAGAATACAGTAGAAAGAGTAATAAAAAAAGGATTTGCTTACTGTGGTACTAACCATCCTAGCGGATGGGGGATTTGGCCGACAGTGCCAGGTGACAGTGGGTAATAAGGAGATATATCTGGAGGATGTGGAGGCCTTGGAATTCCTGTGAAATAAAGGAGGATGACAGCAGCAGAGAGGAGGTGGACAGACAGGATGATGACAGAGAAGAGAACCAAATCTTTGTCAGTGCTGAATTCATTCTTTGTCGAGAGTTTCACATCTGAACGGGGCAGACATCATAGGAGTGCAGATGGGAGGAAGAGGAGGAGGAAGAGGGCCTGTGCTCGCATGTACACAGTGCTAAATCACACTTCCTGATCAAAGGCCTTTGAGGCGGCGGCACAATGTGTTGCAAAAGGCAGAGGGGAGAGAGGTGAGGGAAAAAAAAACACCAACGCAAATCTTGTCACATTTGTCTGCTGAATCAGAAGATTAATGATATAAAATGACTGAGGTTTAGAAGTTAACAAAACACTACAGTATAATTAAAGCCTTGGCTGTGATCAGAGGGCTGGGAATACAGGGCTACAAATTGGATCTTCCTGCTGATTTCCTGCCATGTTGACTAGATGGATGTGGATTTTACCTGATACCTCATCAGTCCAACTAATATCCAGAGTAGAAGGAATATTTTGAGGGAATTAGCAGAGATATATGAGGGTGATTTTCTTTTTGTGGCAACATTTCATGTCCCCATGTTTCACTTACCTTGATATTTTAGTTAAATGTAAGAATATACACACGTATATATGAAGTTAATAATATTATTAATCAATTATAACAATAATAAATATTGCTCTCTCTTTAGAATATGTTTATAGACCTAACAGGGTGGAATTTTTTGTCTAATCTAGCTGTAGCTCTTTAAATGATCAACATTTAGCTAGCTAAACTTCAATAGATTAACACACCTTTAATAACTAAATCTAATATGTCTTGATTTTTAATTCTACTGAATTAACATTTTCCATAATATGAGTTAACCATAGACATGTAACATGTTCAAGACAGAAAAGACTAAGGTGAGAGTGAAAGCTAAAGCTTATCTCCATTTTCACAGTCGAATTCTCACCAAAAACAAATGATGTCACTTCCTGTAAATGGCTTTAATGTTTTTTTTTGGGTTTTTTTTTTAAAGCAACTATGCAGATTCTAACAGGGTGGAAACTTACTACTGAGATATGTACAATATGAATAAATTAGCAAATAAGAAGTCCAGTTTCACCAGATTCAATTGCATTATAAAGAAAAGTTTAGTTTAGTTGATTAAATTAATGAAGATAAAAGTTTTATAATTTTATGACTTATACTTCTAGGGAAAGTTGATTACATGGCACTGTGGGACGCATGAAATTGAGCATGTGTGTCACCAAACAGAAGTGTAAAATACAAAACAAAATTTAAAATGCATCTAATTGATGTTTAAATGATAACAAACACTTAAACAAATAATTAAATTACTTTGTGGTAAAGTGAAACGTCATGACATGAACGTTACCGCTAAGAAAGAATCACCCATAAACTAGTTTTGACACATTTAATGACACTGCAAAATACGACAGGTGGTTCATATCTGTACCTACAGTAGATATACATTGACTGGTTGGTGTAACTGATCCTCAGATTCAGCATAAAAACTGGCAGTGAATTTTGTTTGTTATCCCCCACAGGTAAACAGTGACAGAGATGTCCAATTTAAGGACAGCTCTCGTCGAGGGCATCGCCGAGCAATCGCAGCGTCCACGGTGTTGCCTTTACTTTCTGTGGCAGCTGACAGGCGGAGAAACTGCATCGGCAAGCTGCCCCGGATAGATGCCTTGAAAAGGTCTCACACTCGTGTAAAAATAACTTTCTCTCTCATGACAAACTTGAGACTAGAAATGTGTAAAAGCACAGCAGGCAAGTGTGTGCGCTCAAAAGACCAGATACAACAGGGACTTTCATTTTGGCTGATGTTTGCTTCTTCCACACAGCTGGCTTGCCTGTGCAGCTGTTGCAGATATTTTGGGTGTTTTGGTGCCAACATGGCTCGAGTAGAGCCAGATCAATCTTCATAGATCAGAACTTGGCCTGTATTGGCGGTTCCACCCAGTCTGCAGCTGATCCAGGTTATCCCTGAACTGACTCTGGAGAGGATTTCTCTGACTGATGGACAAGAGTGTGTGTGTGTGTGTTTAAGCAGAAAACTTTACTTAAATGGGAACAAAGGCAAATTCTATTAAAAAGCCAGGCCTCGCAAACATTATCCCATTGCCACCCAGCGCTCAAGACCTAATATAGCTCATTAATTAATTAAACACTGAGCCCAATTAAGCAGCCCCATTAAGCACTACATTAAACAGCAGCTGGCACATTATTTCCCCTTTGTAAGGACCATCATAATAAGAGAACATTATTACCTAAAACATGACTGAATCCACCAGAGACGACTGAAAAGCATAAAATTATTCACCGCACTGAAAATGCATTAACCTGAAAGGACAGGCTGAATGACAAAATGAAGCGCCGGGTCAAAAAGCTCATGGAAATAAATGGAATTGTCAAAAAAGAAAACGTTTGCCGGCTGGTTTTTTGGAGAAAAATGTGTGGGTTGAATTTGACGACCAAACATGGACGCACGGAAATGGTAGGATCAACAGGCTGTCGAGACGGTTTTAACGGTGACAGGGGTGGCAGTGTTTTCTGGGGGATTTGGTGTGCTCAGAGCCGGAGACGTCATTCCAAAGAGACGTGTCTTCAAGTTAAGCTGTGGCGGGTTCTGTGCGTTTACTGCACTCTGGTATTTAGATGTGAAGACCTGCAGATACACTGGCTGTCTTGTTAAAGTCTTGGCACAGAGTGCTGTGGTCATGAGAAGTCGCTGTTCTTTGCTAAATTCCATGTTTTATGTTGTTCCTGAATGTGACGCCACTTGCGATGGAAGCAGCAAAAATAGCAATAATAATAATCAGACTAACTTTTAGTTAAAAAAACCCAATGATTGCTTTGTGAAGCCTTGCATAAGAAATGGGCTTTAAGAACATTCGTAATAATATGATCCTGCTTTTGTACCTGTTTCAACGATGGCATTAGACTGTTTTAACCCATAAAAACCCAAACATCTAACATTCACTAAATCCATCCACTGAGATAAACTGTTTCATATCTGTTGATCCATTAATCCTATCAATGTCAATGATTGGGGTAAAATACAGTTACTCATCTTTTCATGGTCATCAGATATGACCCATTTGACGTTCAGAGGCTTTGTAGTTACCATGAAAACACCGTCATCTTCTACAACCTTTGATTCACCAGTAAAACCCATGGAGTTGGGTCAATGACAGTGGATGGACACACTCGTTTTATGTTCAGTTAATAATAAACTGGACTGAAAAAGTCACTTTTTCTTTAGCTTTCTCTGCTTTTGATTTAATAATACTCAATTTGATTCTAATCTTTTATGAACATCTACATAATTAGTAAATTAAATGTTGGAAAATACACAGAACACAGAAGATAATATTACAATAAATGGCAATAAACTACTTAAGGATGGTTAAATATACAGAATTTATTTCGACATGCCACAAATGTCACACTGGGTCCTTATGGGTTAATCTACCTGTTTTTACAAGAAGGTGTCTGCAGACTGACAGACGCCAACAAGACAAACATAAGCTAATTCGTGCATGTACCATAGCAGTAGAGCTATGGTACATATTCAAACAGATACACACCCATTAGTGTAAATAGAGTTACTAACAACTAAGGTTACATCATCTCAACTATACTGACACTTTCCTTCTGGTGTTTTTGTCCAGGAAGTAGGTTGCATATTGCCAACATAAATGTTATTTTTAACAGTGCAAGTTTCCAATAAACACATATTTGTGTTACCTGTTTTGGGGTCCACGTCTGTCTGTAGGTGAGGTGGGGGGTTCCCTGGTGTGAAGTGCTCATTGCTGTAGGTGATCAGAGGCGTGAGAGGGTGCACGTGGTGAGGGTGCTGTACCACAGGAACCTTATTAGACTGAAAGGAGAAAGAGAAAGGGACAGAAGAAACAAAAGTCAGGGTGTTAATATTTGGGTTAGGGGGTTTAAGATTGCAGGCGCCCGCCACAGAATTACAACTTGGTCTGTAAAGCTCTCAAAAGAAGAGCTATCAAATTCTGGGTACTCTCAAGGCGCCAAACCACCAAACCACAGTGAAAATAGTGTGGTTTGTAATTAAAAACACTTCTGCGGTGTCACCCTGGAATCCAGTAACACAATCTACGAGGCTTGGGGGGTTGCCAGTTCACATTTGGGTCTGATGTGTGATGAGGCACTTTTAACCATGGGATGCAGTGAAGTAATCGATCATCTGTAAACCACGAAATCAAGGCAGCGCGTGTAAATCCACAGTCATTAGCAGCTCAAGTCAGTGCAGACTCCGCTTGGCTTTCCTCCTCCTCCTCCTCCTTTGCTCTGGATGCCTCCTCCTGGTCTCCCCTTCCCCTCATTTATTCCCCCAGGGCCTGGTTCACGGAGGGTAGGGGTGTATTGTAATAAAAGGGTTAGGAGAGAGGAGGTGGGGCTGAAAATCCATTTCTGCATTTTTGCCAAATTAGTTTTAGCTATGTAATCTTCTCTTTGTGCTCCTAAGTGGCGCAGGCCCCCTTTTTTCAATTACCAAAGATTACAGTGGAGCTTTAGGGGTGTGCTGCCGTGGGCCCCTGCGCTAACCGGAGCTCAGCCCCTCTCATCAGGCCAGGCCGGGACAGACACTAATACACACACACACACAGTCCCCCCGACCACAAGATAACCAGATTAGAGCTGTGCTGTAGATTAGGCTGGTGGCAGAGGCTGCTCTCGCCTCTTTACCCACACATCCTTATCCTGCCCTCAGCAGTCAAAGAAGCAGCACTAATCAGGCTTATCATAACATGGATGATATGTTCAGGGGGAGAGGAGTGAGACACCAAGCTGCTTGTGTGTGCACTCTCACAGGCCACACACCCTCATTAGCGACTTTAACCCATGCAAGGAAGGGGAAAAAAAAAAAAGCTCTACTGTGGCACATTTCCACCAGACTTTGAAAAACATTAATAGGACTAGATGTTGGCGGGGGGGGGCATAAGAAGCTCAGCTGAATGATGCTCATTGACAATACAAATGCAAAGCGGCAAGCTCAGGGCAAGACAAATGTGGGCGGAGCTTAAAACGCCAAACATAATGATTTAGTCGTAATATCAGGCCCCTAATACACCAACAGGCCATTCAGGGACTCCATTTCCACTAAAGCCGTCTGTATCTGCGTGGCCCCGGACTAAACCGAGCCATCTAGACTTCTATTCTACAGTAGCGAGCAGAGATGGGGGGGGGAGTAGGAGGCGTGGGGGGGCATTCC
>JAPTGZ010000012.1:15576597-15609620 GCA_029814645.1 Fowleria isostigma
ACACACACACACACACACACACACACACACACACACACACACACACACACACACACACACACACACACACAGCATTCAGTCAAATCAATCCTCAGATTCAAGCAGACAATCTAAGGGAATACTTGGAGATTAACAGCAATGGAATATGAAATGCTCTGACAAATTAAAGGCTTATCGGAGCCATGATCCTCCAGCATACCACACTGATTAAAACACCCTGCTATGTTTCAGAAATTATATTTCTTGGTTAATCAGAGGGAGAGAAAAAAAAAAAAAATCCCTCCACAATATTAAGAACCTGGGAATTGTAAGGCGGGGGGGTGGGGGTTAAAAAGCAGATATGGAGGTGTTGATCAGTTTTCTCTTGCAGTGAAGATGCGTCTCCGAGGGCAAGGGGCTCCCGAGACCACAGTATATTTAAAAGTTAATCTATTCACTTTGCTGCTGTGACATGCCGACTGCTTGATCAGAGCACTGAACAAAAATATTATGTGGGCCAGAGCCTTTGCTCCCCTTCCTCCTGCTCTCTTCGCTAGCACTCAAGTCGTTCGTCACCATTTATTTTTGCTTCCCATCTTTGATAGTCGGCACATCAAATAGAATCGCAGAAAGGACATGTTCTGATATGTCACAGATAAATAAAACTGTGCACAAATAGCTTAAATATGAAGTGCTATTTGGTAGAACTGTTGTATTCTGTGAAGACAAATCGGCTCTTAGACGCACGTGTGTTAAAGCTTTTTTTTTCTTCTTCTTCTTTTCAATGTAAACAGCCTCTTGAGCTCTCATACCTGAGTTAAAGGGGCTTCGCTAAGAGGTGATATTGTATCACAGTGTTAAGAGCCAGACTGAATTCTGCCTTTTGAAATGCAATCAGCCTCTCAGAATTTCAGTTGAAAGCAAGGCAATTAAGAATCTGAATTGGATGGCAACATTAACAAAGGAATATGTTAATATGTGAGGTTATTGAAATCTTATTTTACATGTCATGGTTTTACATGAGTTTGATCAAATAATACTTTAAATAATATTACTCTCAAGAGAATCCTGTCTGATAGAGTGGCCTTGATTTGGGACTACATAATGATTTTAATTATTCTAAAGTGTACTAAAATTGCAGTAAGGTATTATTGTTGTCATACTCGTGGTTTAAGGAGTTAGCACTCACATATTTTAGCACGAGTACAAATGTAAACACACAAAACTTCATGTGGCAAAGCAGTCGTTTTAACCCATAAAGACCCAGCACTACTTTTGTGTCAGTTCCCAAATAAAATTTTCTCTATATGTAACTTTTTAACCCATAAAGACCCAAACATCCACTATCTACCTACATCATCTACTGATATAAACTGTTTAATCCCTGTTGATCCACTAATACATGTAAATAATTGGTGTAAAGTGCAGTTTGTCATCTTTTCATGGTCATCAGATATGACCCATTTGGACTTTCAGAGGCTCTGTGGTTACCATGGAAACACTGTCATCTTCTACAACATAGCTTTACTAGTAAAACTCATGGAGTTGGATCAATGACAGTGGATGGACACACTTGGTTTATGTTCAGTTAATGATATATTTGCTGATAAAGTTACTTTTTCTCTGTTTTTGATATAATAATCCTCAACTTTACTTTAAACTTTTACAAACTACAAATGATTAGTGAATTAAATGTTGGAAAATACCTGATTTTCACTGAAAAAACGCAAATTACCGAAGATAATATTACATTAAGTGGCAAAAAAAAAAAAACATTTAAGGATGGATACATGTAGAGGAAGTGCCACAACTGTCACACTGGGTCCTTATGGGTTAAGCTCAGAAACTCAGATGACCAAACCCCCTCCTTCCACCCCTATTTCTCCCCATCCTACTCCAAACAACAACCTGTCAGAATAATGCTAAAAGCCCTCAGTGGTAAGAAACAGCAGAGACAGTGCAGAAGCAGGGGAGCAGTGCAGCGTTACTCACCCAGCTGCTCAGATTAAGGTGCCAGCAGCCCACCTGCTGGAGGAGAGAGAGCCCGGGGCCCAGGACTCCTCCTGCCTTGGCTCCCGTCTCCTCCGGCCCGGCTGGAGCTCCATCCCGCGGGTACATGACCCCCACTGTCCCACCCCCGCCCCCGTCTCCTCCTCCTCCTCCTCCTTCCACCTGGCCCCCCCAGCTCCTCCTTCCCTCTCTACGCCGGGGAGAAGCCCTCTCGCTTCTCTTGGCTGCTCCTCTCCTCCACTTCTCCTCCTTCTTTGTCTGTTCCTGTTTGGCCGGCTCCTTCCTCCGGTGTATGCGGGTGTGTTGCCGGGCGTGTGTGCGTGCATGTGTTTACCGTCCCCCTTCTCTTTGCACTTGCGGCCGGCTGACCATTGTTTCCTCAGGTTTTGTCATGAAAGTGTGGTGTCAGATCAGGCTCGGGGTCTGAGGCCTAGTTTCCCCGCATAACCAAACACACACACACACAGTCACCACTATCCTCCCCACCCACCCACATCCATCCTTAAAAAAAAAAAAAAAAAAGAAATATTAAAATCCCTCAAATCCTTCACTCCAACCACAGAAGCCCTTGTTCTTAGCGGTCGACAGTCTCCTCTTCTTTCTCAGTGAAAGTTTTGAAGCCGGTGACAAGAAGTACAAGAAGTAGGAGCCAGAATGTGGACAGAGAGAAGGAAAAATTATTGTGTGCAGCTTTTCAGCACTGCTGCAGTCTTCCCACTAGCAATACTCCAGAAAAAAAAAATATATACTCACAAACACACACACACAAAAATCAGTTATTACCCAAATCCCTGCTGTACGTTGGGTCTGTGTATGTGTTTCTTAAGAGTATGTGTGTATGTGTGTGGGCTCTGCTGTGCCTCCAGGATGCCCAGAGACGAACTGGCATCTTGAAAAGCTTTGGCTACAAGGTAAAGCGAGCAAGGCGAGAAAAGGAGACAAAGAGGAGAGAGCAGGAGAGGGAGAGAGATAGAAAGGGAAAAAAGGAACAAGACACAACAACATCCACAAAGGGAGGGCAGGCTCAGCAAAGTGTGGCCAACAGTCACTTTATCTGTGTGATGCTGACAGTCCCCTCTTCAGACCCGCTTACCGGGGGGGAAACGCAGGAGAGGGAGACAAAGTCTTCACTCTGACACCGATGTGGCACCCTTCGTTGCGATCCTTTTTATTTTTTTTTTCCCCCTTCACCCTTTTTCTAAACAATACCTTAGAGTGGAGAACAATTCTTCTCTGAACTCCCCCCTCAACTCTCCCTCCATTCAAGGTTCATGTGAACGAGGCCTCCAGCTCTTCCTCAACACCCTCTTCTTCCCATTCTCTTTTTTTTTTTTCCTCCGCAACTATTTCACCTTCAAACCCATTCCTTTCAAAAAACTGGAGTCAAACGACGTGATTCACGTGGTCAAGACTTTTTGGTTTGTTTGTTTATGAGACGAGTACAAAGAAATTCCACAGATGTATTAGCCATCAGACATGGTGCGTTAAAGGTGAATTCCATCAAATGTGACTTATTCTGAAAAACCTATTTATACTTTAAATTTACTACATTTTAAATTTTTAATATGCCTTCAATTTAACAGGAAAAATAAATTTGAGAATTAATGGAAACAAGTATTTCAACATTTCACATTTAATAGCAAATAAATATTTTTTGACATTAAAATAAACAATTTTAAAACATATAATATTTAATTGCTTTAAAAAAGAATGTTTTCTTTTTTCATAAAAAAAAATTAACAGCTTAAAATGATCACAACTAAAAATTCTGCCAACAAAATTAACTTCCACAATTCAAGCATAATTCTTTTTTTATTTTTTCACCTTATAATTAACTCGACTTGTCATCCTTAAATTATCTTTCATAACCTCTAACTACCTAAACCTGACTAATGACCATGACAAATTAAATATTAATGGAATAAATTATTTGCTCCTCAGCACAGTAACACGTGTTTTCTATATATATTTAAATCGGATTTAATTCACTGGTGAAGAAAATAACAAACAGGAAAAGCAGGATGGTATAAAAATTTAAATCTGTGAACGTGAGGCCGGAAAAAAAATAAAACAGGGATTAATGTTTCTCATCTGAGTTAAAGGCGTTTGAACAGTTGGCAACAAGAGTAAGAGAGGGTTTTTTCTGTTAATGCGCTGTTCCTATTTTTCGCTGCTCTCCTTTAGCCTGTGTGTCAGTGTTAGGACGCTGCTCTTCCCCTGGCCTGCAGCAGGCAGTCCTGAGGCCCTTAACGCCAAAACAAAGCCCTGGGAATGTCCTTTACACAGCCTGGACAATAGCGGCGGGGCTTCAGCTTGACAAGTAAAAGAGCCCCGACAAGGCGGTGGCTAATTGCCTGCCCTCCCTCCATTCAGCCGGCCCGCCACGCTCCTGCCATCTCCTTTTGTCCCACGTGCACTTTCTTAAGTAAACTGCCAGTTCGCCAGCAAGTGATGGACAGCTCCCAATCATTCAGCAACAATGGCATCAACACCACAACACAAGAAAGCCGAGGGGGGAGAAAAAAAAATACTCTATTCCACTCCACTGTCAAAGATGTTCGCACGAGACCAAAAAAGTGTGCACAGGAAAAAAAAAAAAAAAAAAAAAAAAAAAGGACAAAAACTTGTACAAATCGAGGAAACGGAACGGCCTTTGACTTATAAAAATTCATGATTTTGTCTGAAGAGTTGTAAAAATGTAGGATGAAACAGAACAACTAGTTTAAAAACCACAACTTCAAAGTCTGGGTTTTCTTGTGTTAACATTTACAATAAAAAAATCCATTATTTAAAAAATGTCATTATTCATTCAAAATAAACAAAAATACAAGCAATTAAAGATTTTACACTTGAGCTTAAAAATATTAAAACCTGCTTTGTTAATGTTAACTAAAAACACAAGGAGAGCTGAGGTGGTAAACACTCTATAATGACTTACAATTAAATCTAAATTCAACACATAATATTTAAAATTCCTTGGAAATAAATAAGGGAATTTATTAATCCAGTTACATGCAATTGTGATTTAAACATACAATAAAAAAAAGTCATTATTTAGTTTGATGTCTTGGAATAATACACCCTTGTCAGGCTGTCAAGACAAAGCAATCAAACAGTGCCTTTCATTATCCAAATTGTCAATCTGTCACTTAGCAACATAAGTGTTATAAATTGCCAAACGGAGCCCAGAAAAATATCCACGGGTAAATGGAGTTAAACTATAATATTTAAAGACAAACAAGCAGCAGAAAATTAAGCACAAGCGTAATTAAAATGTTGAAAAGTCTTACCATTTAAAAGAGCTGTATTTGGGATGCTGCTCGGTTCCTGGTTAAAACAAGCATGCTGGCACTCGTGGTAGTGCACAGACTCCAAGCAGACTCCCACCACCATGTCAGCCACTAATCCACTGGGGGGCAGCACCTCATCTACGGCAGCCCCTCGCTAACGCCCGATGGGTTAAGCCGATAAGAGAGTGGCTGGAGGACCGGGCGAGAGCCTAGGTACGGCTGGAGCGACTTAGGACGGCAGCCCCCTCGGGTCCCAGAGCGCAGGGGACGGACGGATGGACGGATGGCGAGTGAGCGGGGCGGCCGGAGCTGGATGTTCACTCTCAGCCCCCTCACGCATTCAAACGCTCACTCAGGCTGCACTGCTCTCCTCCGTCTCTGACCGGGACTCCCTCTTTCCCCCTCGCCCATCTTCATATCCCCCCTAATAAGCTCTTTTGTGTCCATCTCTCTTTCTTTGATAAGTTGAAAGAACAACAAAAAGAGGGAGAGAAAGAGCGAGGCTTTCATTCAGCGGCTTGGCAGACATAAAGGTAGTGGAGTGCCGTCTATAGGAGTTGCCCTAACTTGGCTAAACTCAAGCAGCAGGGTGTCTCTCGTCATGTCATTAATCCCCAAAACTAGCCACACTCCATTCACCGCTAGTCACACTAAATTAAATACAAAATCAAAAACACAAACGCCGGGCAGAAAAAGTGTCAGGGGAGGAAAAAAAAAAAAAAAAAAAAGGCTAGAGAAAGCATTCCGATTCCAGGGCAAAGGGTGTGTGGTGTCGCAGCCACGTTGCCCCTCAGTCCTTGCCCGTCGGTCGGCCCAATTTTTGATGTAGGACGCTCGGAAAAAACATCCACACAAAAGACAAAAAAACAGACATTTATCACCAAAAGAGGCTGTCATTGTAGTGGAGCTTTTACACCTCCAACTCTCCTGCCTGAACTCTCTTAAGACAACTGAGGGGGGAAAAGGAACCCCTACTCCAAAGTCAAACCTGCCAGACAACAAGCCAACAACAGCAGTTAAAACAATACCAAAAATACCAATAAATGGAAACAAGCCCTGTATGGTTTTCGTGAGAGCTGGCAATAGAAAAATTCAACCCGGCCAACTGGTGGCTTGAAGAGAGGAAGCCCACTCTTAAAGCCGTGATCCGACCATCCACTATACCACCGCTGTGAGCCTTTTAACCACAGCAGAAAAAAATGACTATTGATCTTCAAATGGCGATAATTGAAAAGATCAAAAAGATTAAACAAAAAATCGAGAATGTGCTGACTTACCATGTTATGCTCCTTTTTTGTTGTAAGTTTTTTGTTAAAAAAAAAATATTTGCTCAAAGATGCAGCATTGGAGGTGTCAAATTTTTGTAGCCGTCTCTTGATCGTATTACTTCCACAGTCCTGGTTTCCAATGCGTCTGAACTTTTTCCCTTTCTCTTTTATTTTGTTTGTGGTACCTAGCCTTTTTTTCCCCTGCTTAAGACTTAAAAAGCCTTCAGCTCAGCAAAGCAGCACAAATTATCTTGCCACCTTGCTCAGCTCTGATGCTTTGGCCGCTAACTTTGGAAGGCCCTTTACTACTGCATCAAAATTAGCATTGTCAAAGCAGTTAATGAATATTAATATTGTATTTGTCATTGGAGCTGGCCCATTGCTGAACTCCAAGTCATCCATCAGGGACAAGATTAAGCACACAATTATTTCTGACTGACAGGGACCAAATCTGGAAGATATTTTTTTTCCTCCAACAATTTAAAGAAAAAGACACAACATCATCTTAAGGTACCTCCCATGAGACGAGACAAGATTAATACACTTTTAATGAAGCAAGATTTCATGGTGCATGAACAGCAGGAACCTCAAGAAAAAAAAGCAGAGGAATATAGATATATTTTAACTCTTAATTTTAACCATTTTTTTAAGGGATGAAATAATAAACTAATAATTTTGATGACGCCTGAAATTTTAAATTCAAAGGGCATCTCTTTTTCTGTAGATGAAAAACTGATTTTTGTTTTCTTTTTTTCTTTTTTTTTTTTTTTTACAAGAGGATGTGGATTCGCTTTTTCACCTTTCTTGGAACATAAGAGAAATAAGATGTACAAGCGCTGCACTGTGAACGGCGCTGGCGCTAAATTTAACATGAAACATTCATTAAAATCCTGAACCTCCAGCGCTCTCGGCGGAGCCCAGCGGAGCGCCGACCGCTGAGGACCACACATGCAGCCTCCATCAGCACCACCCGCTGCAGCGCTTCAGCCACATCCAGGAGTTTCCCTTCCCTTCTCCAGCGGCCGACACCGCCGCTCGCTTAAACACGGCTCTCTGCACAATTCTTCAAACCTCCGTCAAACATCACAATGCACTATTTTAAATGTTTTCCCAATAATCTGGCGGTGCTTATTTCTCCGCAATAAATCATCTGTGGAAATGCTTCATACAAAACCTCTCTGACATCTAAAATATTTGCCTGAACCAGAAGCAGCCCTACCTGCACCTGTCTTGAAAAATTAAGCAGATGACATGCCTTCTGCTTCATTCCTCTGTCCCTGAAGCATCGCAGCATCTTTTGCATGATTTAAAAAATATAAAAAATAACGGGAAACATTTCAGCGTGTTTTTTTTTTTTTTTTTTGCTTATATTATGTAAGTCAAGCATCTTTTTTTTTTTCCCCACATTTATCACACAAACTTATCAGTGACTGCTGCCGATCGGACACAAAATGTTATTTCCTGCACATTAAAACTTGTTTTTTATTTTGTTTGCACTCTTTTGAAGAATGCGACTGTCAAATACAATAAAATAAAATTAAAAAAAAAAAAAAAGTATTCAAGGATTGCAATAAAAAATGGCAGATGTGGGGCAGTAACACCAGCAGCCCAGTGAATTGGTGTGAGTGCGGAGGTCAAGCTGCGGGCTTACCTTGGAGCGCCAAGCCCCTGCCGACCACCCTGCCGGATCCCTAATACCATTAGCAACCCTTAGATGAACATACTAAATTGGGCTTTTGTTCTCCAGGTGCCGATTCGGCCTCAGCGGCTCACTAGTATCACGGCACCGAATGCAGATGGTGCTGTCTCTTTTTAAAATGAATAGCGCGCATAAGAAAGCGCTCCGTTTTTGCTATTCCTTAAATCTCCAAAAGCCGTCGGCATTGCGGTGTGTATTTTTTTTTTCAGTGCGCTCTTCTTCTAAAACAAAAAAAAAAACAAAAAACAAAACAATAGATTTATTGGTTTCTAATTTTTAAAAATTAAATAACTGAGAAATCTTATCTAAATATGCATTACAATTTACAGAATTAACTGTTATAATTTAACTTAGAAAAATAATGTAATTGATCATGTAGAAATCAAGAATATATATTTGAATTATAAATCAAAGAAAAATTGATTTTACAGAAATTGAAATTAAAAATCAGTCGCTTAAATAATACAATAATTACTGTTAATATTATTATTTGATCCAGAATAATTATGGTACAATAGAATAAATTATTTTTTGCTCAAGATAACAAATGCAATTTCTATGAAATATAATATTTGTATTTCAGCCCCGAAATCATTATTACTCACCATTGAATAATTTGTCAGTAATACAAGGATTAAAATGATGGATAAAAAAATGTAGATTGTAAATGTGAATGACTCAGAGGAGACACTAGATATTAAATTCTAATTAAACTATCTTTTAATTGTTGTGACACAAACACAGACGGTGATTAAGTGTTCACATGAGGCCGTGGATGAAAACAGGCGTCGAACACAGAATCCCACCGCCGCTTAATTCAAGTTGAGAGCCTAAAACAGGTCCAATCTAGGTGAGGAGAGAAAGGAAGAGAGAGACGAGAGGGAGCAGAGCAGGCAGCTCTATGGCCCAGCGTGATCACATCAGCGCTAGTATCAAATTAACTCTCCGACTTTGAAACTTATTGATCTGCTATTAAGACACTAGTGAACTTGATGAAGTGAGTGCTGTAGGTGACTCTGGGACTTCAAAGTCTCGCACCAGCCACATAAAACAAGCCACTTTGATCCCCGCTCCGCTCCTCGGATCTGGAGAGGGGGCTTCAGAGGAACCCCCCAATTCTGCTCTCCTCTCTTCTCCCACTCACCCCGGGCCCGGGCTCCAGCTCTCTCTCTTCCTTTACACGTCTGCTGATGCCCCAAAAACTGCCACAGCACCGGTGCCACAATATTCAATCTCAGTACAGTCAGCAAGTTGAGAAAACAGTAGTGTACAGTGTCGCAGACAGATCTCCTTTCTGATTCAACAAGAAATAATAAACCAACACACACACAGAATATGCAATATGATGTCAAAACAACTACTAGAATACAGCGGCCATCTAAGCGTATTGGCATTAAAATTCAGTGTGGATAAGAAGGGGATTCTTCATGCCAAATACGGCATGTAATAAGGTCGGCGATGAGAGAGACAATGCAGAGAGGGAGATAGCAGTACTATTGTGTGGCGAATACATCCCCCTCTTCGCTTAAGGCAAGTCTTCCCACTACATTAAATACTGTGTGCTGCCAATCACACCTGCCTTTTTTTCAGTTTGTGCCACTGGGTGGAGGTAGTAGTTAATGTTTTCAACATGCACCATATCACTATAATATACTGGAGCAGACACAACCGGCCTACAGAACACTACTCCGCTCTGCCAGCTAAAACCTTTATGGGACCAATCTGAAAAAAAAAAAAAAAAAAGAAAAAAAGAAAAAAGAAATACCAAAACAAATATAAACAAAAAAATCTATCTTTTCCTCTTCATTTTGCAGCCTGCAGACCTGAGACACTAAATCTCAGGTTCTCCCTCCACTAAGCTGCTAACTTAGCAGGACTGAGTAAAATAAATATTAACGGCTAAATTAATCATCGGCAGGACAGTGTTTGCACTCAGGCTCCAGTGCTCACGGGCAGGGTGTGTGTGTGCGTGTGCGAATGTGTGTGTGTATGTGTGTGTGTGTGTGTGTGTGCATTTGGAGTGCCGCGGCTAAGCTGCGTCTGTTTAATTAAGAGGGGTAAAACAGATGACAAATGCGAGACAGTTAAACATTTAATGTGTGCTTATCTCCCCCCTCATTTATTTAGTTGGGAGAGATTCAGAGTGGGTGGCGTTTAAGAGTGATGCGCCGGCGAAACGCTGGTGGAATTAGTACACAGCCCCGTGTGCCGTGACAAGTCAGCAAGCAACACACAGCTATTTCCTGACAATTGTTTTGACGTTTTGCAACTTAATTCTGTTTGATGAGAAAGAAAGGGATTACGTGATAAATCACATAAACACAAATAGGGATTGTGCGGCACAGCTGTTTATGAAAAGCACATACGTTTCAATGTAAATGACACAGTGTCACTTAATTATGGATATGGTATTTTTAGCAACACTGCTGAAATTGTCAAAATAAACTGTGCAATTAAAAATGGAACTATCAAAGGCCTACTTTCTCCTTCATTTCACCTGACAAAGATTTAATTTTTTTCTGGATGATCCCCATTGTGTATCTGGTGCTGATGCACATTGCCTAGAGTCAATGTCAAATCCCAGCTCCAATAGTCCCGCAAAAAATACAGAACGAACACTGCCCGCGGCATACACATCCCTTTACTCAACCCACTTGCAATATCTCACCCAAAGTTATCGCTTCCAATGTGACAATGTTAAAATGAAAAACAAAAAAAAAAAAAAATTCTATTTTATATATAAATATATATATAGAGAGAGAGGGGGAGAGGGAGAGAGAGAGAAAGAGAGATAAAATGGGTGGCAGAGATGGGGGGTGGATGGGGGAAAAGAGAAGCTGAAGCTAAAAAAGCAAAAAAGAGGGAGAGGGAGAAAAAGAAGAAAAGAAGGAGGAGGAGGTGGAGGAGAAAAAAAGCCCTGTGCCACGAGCATATATAAGAGAAACCTTCACCAATTAGTGGGGAGAAACGGGAGAGGGAGCTGCCGCGGCGTCGGCACTCAAAGAGCCAGGCCTCGCGGCGAAGCTGTCATGTCGGCAGGATTGATCAACAGGCCTGCTATTTCTAATGGCATGTTGTCATGAAGCTGCAGCCATGGGGAGCCACCTGCCTCAGTCCTCGCACAGCACTCTGTGTATTTGTGTGTGTGTGTGTGTGTGTGTGTGTGTGTGTGTGTGTGTGTGTGTGTGTGTGTGTGTGTGTTTGTGTGCATGAAAGATGGGGTTGGGGGTACTGCAGCAGCCATACCTATTCTGTGCCCATATATCTTTTACTAACAATTTGAAAACAGCCTGGAATCCTCCTCCCACTCTCTGGCAGTCTACCTTGCGTATCCCTGAAGGTGAAAGAAATGTGCTATCTTGGATTGTTCTTTACTCTCATACAGCAGAGCCAAGCTATTGTAAAATCCAACACAATGGATACAAACTGTACACTATGTTGTGTAAAGAGAAAATGTAAATGAAAGGGGAAGGTTTGGACAGATTGGGAATAATAATAATAATTGTTGGGTCTAAATACAACCCTGGCTTTGTTTGGTCATTTTCATCAATTTCACTCTCTTCACGGGGAATATTTTCACCACTCCACAAATTAATGCATCAATCATAGACTATGAAACAACACATTACACGGTTAAAACCTATACCCAATTATCATCTGAAAGGCATTGCATTTGATTCGAAGTCATTTCTGGAAATGAAAAAAAAAAAAAAAAGCTGTCAAGTAATCGACAACACAATGAAAACCCGTCAGCAAAATGCCACCGTAAGAAAAGCACAATCAAACACAAGGAAGACGCTTTCTGAAAACGCGACACGTTATCCTCATTTTTCAGCAACGCACTGGCAAAAAACTAAAGGCTTGCTTCGTTTTTAGCCTCGGCGGCCAAACAAGACCGGCCTCGCTAACAATAAAAAGTCAAATAAAAGTTACAGAACTTGAGAGTTCAAGGTAGCGGAGGCTACTTGGAGTGTGTGTCACGTACAGTTAACCTTTTTATCGGGCATGCCTGTGGTCTCATCAGTCGATGAAATTCTTCGCCCGCGGCGGTGGCTTAGCCGAGGGACACAGACCAATAGAAAAATATTTCATTGTGTTAGCATTTCAAATGGCGAGTGGAGGGTGGAGAGGAGGGCATTTGGAGGGGTGGTGGGGGAAGAAGCTCTAACCGATCGTTGCCAGCGGAATTAATTGCCTATTCGGAGAATAATGTCCCTTATCCACGATCCTCGGAGGGCCGAACGCTAGCAGAGGCCACTTTTTTTTTTTTGTTTGGTGTCTTCAAAAAGAAGAGCGCTTAGGGGTACTGGCCGTATTAGGGGTTTAGCTCGGTCCCCTTTAGGCCGAGAAAAATAATCAGAAGCACTGAACCAAACTCAACTAATCCATCCCCCAATTAAAAACACGAAGTCCATTTACACCTTACGTTGTCGTCTGCCGACAAATACTTTTTAATAAATTACTTTTTTTTTTTTTTAAATCGGAAATTTCATACGATAATTTGGCTATTAGATTATTAAATGAAATCCACTAAAAAAGAAAAGAGAAGTAAAGCAACTTTGCTTGGATTTCAGCCAGCGCTCGATAAATGGCTCAAGATTGGGCGACCCCGGTGGTGCTTCTATCCTTTTATTTAAGGGGATTTAAGTTCAGGCTCTGTTACACATTGGCCAAGCATATGCAATGACCCTAACTGATATTGGTGCATCTTTTAGCCACATCTTAATCTAACCTTTATAATGCTCTGTGGCTTTTCAAACTCAAAACAGCATTAAAAACGAGTATTGTTTGGAGCGGGGAAGGAGGCAGCCCTGGGAGACGACTCCACTGAAAAGCTGGGCCCGAGCCGGGGCAGGAGCCCTCTGGAAAAACAGCTGCTTATGCACTCCAATCAGTGGGAAAACAAAACCAAAACCCAACTGCGAAGAAGACGGGGGAAAAGGAAGATAGAGGGTTTTTTTGTTTTTTTTTAAAGGTGGAAGGGGCATCCCACATGCTCCATCCCTCCATATCGACCTCTACGGGCCTTTTCGTGCAAGGTGTCGATTTCATCCCTTGGCAGATGGACGGACGAATTCGCAGCAGTCCCCATTACACGCCTCTCCTTCGCTCATTGTGAATTCAGTCAACGAAGTCAATCTTATTAACTTCCGCGCCGGTTCACACATGACATTTTCTTCAATTTTCTCGCCGACATCAAAAACATCAATTAGCAGCTCGAAAATGGGAAGGAGCGAATGACAGAGTCCGATAACGCCGACTTATTTGAAGCCGAGGGTAAATCTATTCTCCAGTTTTGAATGTGTTCATTACAATTGCATTTTCAAAGAAGACCTCCAAATAGCAAAGAAATTAAATTTATCTCCTAGAAATGTCCAGAAATTGTTTTTTTCCCCCCTCTTTCTTTTTTTTTTAATCCTGTGTCTATCTCTCAGCCTCAGTGGGTGACACAAAGCATTGTGGCGCTGCATTTTCTTTTTCTCATTAGAACAGATCACAACTCCCACAGAAGTTGAAACCTTATACTGTAACCTCTGGTGTAACCCGTAAAAATTATTTTAAAAGGAGTCGAACATTACTTTAGGAAGAAAAAGAGGCGATAAGATATCCTGCCAGTGACCTATAGTTTTAGCAAAAATAGTAGATAAATGCAGTGTCTATTTTTACCCTACAAGGGGAGCTGTTAACAGATTAAAGAAATAGAGCCTTTCATGGGAAAATTTCACTTTTTTTCTCCTCCATGTGTATAATATATAGACTTATGTCAAAATGACGCAGTAATAGCATTTATTATTTAGTTTACTGAAGTGCTTAAAATGAATTATTTTATTTAGCTATACTTAAAGCAACACTGTTTCAAGTAAGAGTTTCTGTAATATATTGAAAATGTATATATTTACTGCTAAACTCTAGCTAGTTATTACAACAGAAAAATCTTTTTTGGAATGTACAATAAATCCCTAAACATAAATATTATATTTAATTAAAATTTTAAAAAATGCGGTCTGCCAAGGTAAAACATTTTTACTCAACCATTTTGATTTTTTTAAAAAAATAATTATTGTTTCTTTTTACTCTATTGGTTCTACTGGATACAAAACAAACACATCTGCCAAAAAGCCCAACTTCCATTTTATCCACGGTCTCATTGATCATTTCCTGCTACAGCACATCACTGTTACATCAAAATGTGAAATACAAACCTACACATTAATGAAGCTCTCTCATGGCTCAACTCTTCTGCCTCCCATCACTGATGAACATGTAACTCAATAAACCTTGTCCAGTAACCTTTAAGTAAAAGGCTATTTTTTGCCGATATCCAAACATTGTCAGACGGCTTCCTCATGCTTGAGTTACATCTCCGAGGGAGTGAACAAAAGCAACTTTAGTGGCTGTGGAAAGACACTCGTAATGCAAAGGGGGGGACGCACACGGAGCCGTGCGGATCACGTTCCTCCGGCCCATTGATTTCTGATCTTTTGACATTATTTAGTTGCTTTTTATTTTCTTGCCCGTCTTTTATTCCATGTCACAAAAGACAGAAATGTCCAAACAAGTGATGTTAGGAATATCTACTATCTGTCAAAAGAGCAGGCTTTTCCCGGCATTAAAGCGACTAAATGCTCTGACGCAGTGCCGAGAATCGGCGGGATGAAAATATCACTCTTTATAATGGAGGCTAATCAGATTTCGGATGCCGTTTGCCTTCTAGCTAAAAGGAGATAAAAACACGTGGAGCACTAGGGCTGAAACCAATACACTCCTAGTTCATTGCCAGGCTGACCTTAAGACAAATAAAGGCCTGGAATGTTTTCTGTATTTTCTCGCAGTTCATCTACGAGAAACACGCCGGCAAGAAAAGTGGGTCAGACGGTCGAAACCTAAATAAAAACAAAACTGAATTTTCACCCCTATTTCTACTTTAAATAGACGTGGCTGAAGGGACAAAGCGGGCATGTTAAATACTGAGAAAGATGAGGAGGTGCATCTGTAATGCGGCAGTCGGCTGAATGTTGAACACACAGTAGTGATCAGTTCCATTAAGCAGGGATTTGATCATCTCCCCCGTGCGTTTTCACAGCCCAGCTTCAGATTAGATCACTGTGAAAATGGTCAAATGGTATGTTTATCTCTCTGTAATTATTTTGATGCAGATGACAGAGATTGGTTGTTTGCATGTGGCTTGATGAGTGTGCACAGTGTGACTGGAGACACACACACACACACACACACACACACACACACACACGTCCTGGCATGAAACGAGCTGAATGGTTTCCTCACAATGCATTAACCCATTAGACAGTTTCAACAAAGGCCGGGAAAAAAGGTTATAAATGCAAGAATAAAAAGTCAGAGCGCAGTGCACATGCAATTACTGCGCCGTAGCCCTCATGTTATGACTAATATTAATGCTCTTTTTAGGTGGCACAAATGGACTTTCAATGAGAATGAAAGACAAAACCTCAGGCAACAATACAACGTGTAGAGCTACGCTTACAGATACAACCAAAAAAGATAAAACACTTATGATATCATGAAAAAAAAATTTTAAAAATCATGTTTATTTTCCATGGCAAGGTACTTCTTAAGAATCTTTCTTGCCATCACTGAAGAACTACACTATTTTTCAGTCTGACATGGGTAATACAATTATATGACATTTAGCAATTAGCGGGGATGCCAGATTTATTATAACTGCTGCAGCGGGAACTCATTTGCAAAAGACATCTCTTAATTTAGGAAGTGCATTGCGTGAAGGAGATGATTTTCGTCCCCTTTCGAGCTGCTCTCCCACTCAGGACACCCGTCGACCATAGGCTGACCTTGAGTGAAATAGTCTTAATCCTGAGGGGTGACTTAAAGATCTGCTGCATACTATTGCCCTTTCAGAGCTGATAATATATTCAGAGTTATACAAGACCGTCTGTGTGATGGATACTGTTTTTTTTTTTCTTTCATTTTCCTTTTCGTCCATCTTCCTCTTCTCAATAATCAACTCTATTTTCACTTCACTTGAGTTCGGCTGTGTCACTAGATTACTGGCCCTTCCTATCTACCTTTCCAATTACTTTTAAGAGTTTTGGATGGACAAATTTGCGCTTTCATGTCCAATGTTAGTGGATGAGCCGCTGCTTCTGGCCATGAAAGACGAGTTTTTAATGAGCTGAGGTGAGGTTAATTGGTTCGCTAAGATCCCCTGAGTCATATGACTCTATATGAAATTAAGTCCATTTCCTGGAGTTTCCCCGGACGTATTTAATAACAAACACTTCAGCCCAATTTTCATTTCCCACAGAGAGGGGGAGATGCAGGGAGCGGGTGGCAGAGATGTGAGAGAACTTGGTTGTTGTTGATGTTGTTGTGTCCCTGCTACTCGCTGTAAACGCGCTTGTGTTTGTCTTTCTTCCAGTCATGAGTGTGATATATCAAGTCCTGCTGACACATTTAACACTGTAAACCAGGGATCTCAAACTCATGTTAGTTCAGGGGTTACATACAGCCCAATATAACCTGAAGTGGGCCGGATCATTAAAATAATAACATAATAATACATAAATAATGCCAGTTCTAAAATCTGTGTGTCTAACTTCTATGCTTTAGAGTGAAAAAAAGTAAAATTATATTATCAAAATGTTTATATCTATAAACTACCCTGTAAAAAATGTAAAACAAAAAAACATAAATTACCATGAACAAAATTAAATCTATTTAGAAAAAAGTACAATTTTAACAATTTATGCCATTATTTTGCCTCATGTTCTCATTTTCAGATGTTCATTACAACTTACAGACCACTGTGCATCAAGAAATACACAAAACATTTAATAACAGGCAGAATATTGTTAAAACTGCACTAAATTCACATTATTTATAAAAGGCTAGTCAGTAAATGGAAAGAATTTAGTGTACTTTTGCTTTTTTTTTTTTTTTTTTACACTAAAATGAATAAAAAATACTGTGGTTTTCATTATTTATAGTTTATTATGACAGTTTTTTACTGGTCTAACCCCCTTTAGATTAAATAGAGCTAAATAATTTGAACATCCTTGATTGTTAATATCTTTGGTGTAATTTTTGCATTTCACTCCAGGGCTGAATTGGACCCTTTGGTGGGCCGGTGTTGGCCCCTGAGCCACATGTTTGAGTCCCCTGCTGTAAATACTGCTGCATATTTCATACCCAAATTAGATAATGTGTTGTAAATAATGTTAAATAAAAATGCATCATCATGATACTAATGGTACTATTATCAATTTCATAATTATGTGGCACCAATCAGAAGTCAAACAGTTCTGCATGACTTGTATGTTAACATGCTATTTCAGCAAACACCATTCAAGTTGATAATTAATTTAGGTGTCTGCTCTGAGGTATTTTACAGGGTATCCTTCAGAATAAAACACCACATATGTCGTTTTAACTCCGTGGATCCCAGTGGTACAAACTACACTATTTATGCAGGCTAGGCCCATTGAGTGACACTCAACACTGACAAAATAATGCTACTATGTTCTCATTACTGCGACAATAAAGCTATATGAACAGCAATAGTTTGTTCACTATTGATTTAGTACAAGGGAAACACTGTGCACACACACACACACACACCATCATGCGCTAATCTACCGCCAACGACTGGGCCTTTCACTTGCCATTAGGAACCACATGATGTGAATCAGGCCTGACGAGGAGACCTTGTAATCAACACTGGTGCAAATGTGTTAAGTTCAGTGTCTCATTGAAAGGGGTGGGGGGGGTTCAGTGGTCTTGACAATGTAATTACGGGTTGCCACCACAATGCAGCGGCCAGCGCACTTGACGCTAATTCAATCCATCTTCATTTCCAAGAGCAACGCCCCTACTATTGATGGATAGTTATCATTAGAGAGTGACAAAGCACTGAAACAACTGAGGCGTGAGTGGGTTAGTGTGTGTGTGTGTGTGTGTGTGTGTGTGTGTGTGTGTGTGTGTGTGTGTGGTGAGTGGGCCTGAAGTCAAGGAGCACCAGGATGTGTCCTCTCAGACACACACTATTGCCTCTGACAGCAGGATTATATATGACTACAGCGATGAATACAGGGGGGAAGAACTTTAGGTCAGGGAGCTGGGTTGCATCTTTTACACTCCCTCTCTCTCTCTCTCTTACACTTTCACACACACATACACACACAGACACATACACACACAAAGACTTAGAATACCCTGGTAGAGTATGTGTACGTGTTCAAAAACACGCACAGTTTGGCTCAGTGTGACCCCAACACACAGAGAGGCTATGGCTCGACTCACCAGCCTTTTATAGCATGCTGCTCAGACTGCTGACAGACACACAGAGATACACACACACACACATCTACACACATCTACACACATACCCACACAGGTCTGGGCACCGTTTGCAGCCAAACACTAAACCACAGGCTGTGATTGAGGCCGACTGGTCTACTCCTCTATATTTTCAGTCTATATATTCAGTCCACGCTGGGCTGTATATCTTAATTATGTACTCTGCCTCTTTTCCTAAAAGAAGGCGTGACAGAATCTGCTAGTCAGACAGTGGAGCAGCAGCAGCAGGCCACTGAAATGAGGCCCTTCCAGCCTTTATGGTGCCTCCAGCTCAGCCACTGCATCATTACATGACTTTTAAGCTCTGGACAAAAACACTGTGGATGCCTCATTCCCTGCGTCTTTCCTGCCATAGCACACTCACTCAGTGCACACAACAGAAATGATCCTGTTGGTGGTATTCCTTGCATGAAGCTGTATTCTTTCAAAACAAACTGGAACTCCGAACTTTTCATAGCGACTAACAGGCTGTGAAAGGCTGTAATGAGTGGACAGTTCAAAGGGTGGAAGGTGGAACAAATGGCCAGAAGAATTTCAGCACAGTGCTGTGCGCAATGTGATTAGCTCTGTGCTCTCCTTGCAGGTTGCAGCTTTAGGGGTCACCACCATTTCATAGTGTGTATCTCACAAACACACACACACAAACACACACACACACACACTGAGGCTGGGTTTTGCCATTTCAATGACTCAATCGCATCTGGAGCTTTCCATCGATTGTGCTCGGTGACCCGGCAAAGGCAAATGTGGCAAGTAGGTGCCCAACCTCACCGAGTTAGCTCATGTTCAAACTGGACCCACTATCACGGTCGCCCCCGTCCATTATCCAGGAGGTGGTGCTACTGGGATAGGGAGCACTGCTCGGGCTTTTTGCCTATAGGGATGAAAAGCAGGCAGGGATTTGTTTGGTAGGGGTTTTCTTCATAATAGTGGGGATTTAAAAGGCTTTTCTGACACCTGGAGATGTAGACACTTCCTCAAAGACACAGACGTACTATGTTTTACTGTCTGTGTCGATTTAGCGGCAGAGAGCACGGTGAGGTTCACAGTCAGGTGATGCTGCTGCTTGAATGCATAAGATTCTCAGACTTGTAAGCTCTTGTTCAGTTGGCTCATTGTGAGGAATGAATGGTGTGGTACATCCATCCAACCTCAGTGCACATACTCCCACACAATTAAAGGAGGTGCTTACTCATGCACATTCCTACTGTGTTATTACACAAAGATATAAAGATTAATACAAAAACTATGTTGGTTTGTATGCATACATGCAGCCACGAGCTTAGCCGACTGGCTGGCCTGCTTGCAGACCCTGCAGTTTGTTTAGCAACACTCCTTTTGACGACGCCCGAAGGGTGCAATTAAGCCCAATTAGAGCCTGTCGGTTTTATTAAGAGGCACAGACTGGCCAGGCTCGGGGGCAGTGAGGGGTAGAGGAGGGAGGAAAACGAGGAGAGGGAGGAGGAGAGGCTCCAGCACCAAGCTACTGCTACTCTCGAGAAATTAGGCAGCCACAGCTGAGAGGAAACTGGCATAAATATACCCAAACGCCAACTAAACAGAAAACAGACATCACAGCCAAAGACTAAACGGAGGTAAATATGTCAGACTTAGAAACACGGAGCCAGGTCCGGTTCAGCAGGCGACCTCAGACGCTCTCAGTGTAAAAACACGTTATCATCATGACGCTACATAAAAGCAACTTAAAAGTACAGTTCAGTGATCAGACAACCTGACGGGATCAATGGATGACAAAACCAACTCATCTATAAATATTCACTGGCTACAGTGAATGCAGACATGTGTGGATGCAGATGTCACAAAGCATTTTCGGAAGGGGGTTAGGGGGTGGTGGCAGTGCAGTTATGTGAGCCTGCCCTCATATATTAATGTGGCTGTGAATAGAGCAATACAGCTGGCTTGGAACAAAAACTGCAGCATCTCTTTCATCAGCAAATCAAAAAAAAAAAAAAGAACGCAAATGAATGTATCATTTTCCCCCTCACAATTCCTTTTCCGTCGACCCCTCGACAGAGATGTTTACAGATAGCTATCATTCCCCCTCTTTTTCACATTTGCGCTTGGACATGTTTCAAAAGACCGGGCCTTTTCATCTCCCCTCTCGCTGTGAGGAAATTTGCTCCTTAATGGCTTTCAAAACAGGAAGCGCAGACAATAAAAAAAGGAGAAATGAGAAGAACGCTTTGCTCCCCAGACCCCCCTTCAGTCGACGCATCCTTTGCGGAGCTGAGTGCTGCCGCATTCTGCCGCTGTGCCAAGGTGCCAACTGTGCCAGTCACACTGACCTCCATCTGCAGGCAACTTGATACCATCTCTCCAACTGCCGCGTACTCCCACTGAATGGGTTCGCTCAGTCACAGTGAAGTCTGAATGCCATTCAAGGCTCAGGCTTGGAATTGTGTTTCGAGTTTGTGAGCTATTGTATTCTTTGTTCACAGCTGCTGTGTAAAAAATCCTTTATCACTAAACTGAATACTAAAAGGGCTGTATTGGAGGAATGCACACAGGAATACATTACTGCCAATGTGCAAATCATTCCACTATCAGGCAAATTAGAGCTGATTTTACATAAGTCTTTATCAATGACCTCAGAGGAGTAGGGTTGAACTGCTACGGACCGGCTCAAATTACTACTTAGAATGGTCTCTTGCCAAGTACTAGGCTTACTATTTTAATAGTATATGTAGGTGTCTGTTTACTCATGTTGTATTCATAATTCCGCCTCCTGCAGGGCATCTGTGTCCACTGAGTGCCCTTGAACATGCCATGAGTAGTCTTTCTGCGCCTCAACTAAAAAGAGACCTGAAAGACAGCTACACACGCTTCCGCACAGTTGGATAAAACAAACCTTAACCACACAACTCAACCTCACCAAAGAACTAGCTTTTTTTCAAAAGATGTTCAGAAGAGTGTTTTTTTTTTCTCTCTCCTCGTCTTTGCTTTTTCTCTCCCTGGGTAAAACAAATGCATCATTTTTCAGAAAAAAAAAAAAAAAAAAAAAATCTTTACTCCCTCCTCTCCCTCCCATTGTGCCATTTCCGTGTATGGAAGTGTTCCCTCCAATTGATTTTCTCCCAGCCAGGGCCCTACCCAACACGAGCCGCTTCCTTGCTGGTGTCATCTCCTTGTGCCTTTATCCTTTTAACTGTATTTTACTCTTGTGGCATAATGTGTTCTGCCAAACTGGCAACAGGGAGAAGGGTGCAACGGGAGGAAAAAACTATATGTGCGCTCAAAAGTTTCGGCTATTGATTTCTTTTTGATGCAGATGGGAAAAAAGAGAGCTGTTCAAAGCTGCGGAGAGCCTTTTTGATCACCACTACAGTCGAGCCAGTTGGTAATGTTGTTGGTAGTAAAGAAACAAGAATTGTGTGTGTTTGTCTGTGCATTACATTGCTTTGTTGTGCGTTGTGTTATGTCTCAGCCTCTAATTCCGTACGGTCAGTAGGCTTATTAAATGGAGTGACCAACATGCGTTCTCATCAAGGCTTGCATCATGCATCAGTGTCTGCAACCGTCGCGATTTTAATGGAGAAGTCAACGTGAGAAAATTGAGTGGAAAGGTTTATCTGTGAAACAAAACATGTGCGAAGAATCACAAACATGCCCATTAATAAGTACTACCAGGTATATAAGTTACACAACTGTATACACCATGTTTACTTGCACATAAATATTTCTCTATTATTCCAAAATTGATACAGATCTTATAAAGAGTGAGTTTGTTTTGATAATCAAAATTCTAAATGGAAAACTTTCCAACTGAGGCAAGGAATACAATATAATACAGGTTTTAGATGCATTCTCTGTACTTGTTTACACTGCATTAAGAATTTGTATTTCTATTAGAGATAGTGATATATGGACTGTAGCTCTATGAACCAATGAGTAAATGAGTAAAAACAAAATCCACAGTCTTGGATAGAAAAAGAAATGCACCTACTTTAACTCTTTCCCCCATAAAAAAGACATTTAACGACACCCCCCCGTCGTACCATTAAAGACGAGATTTGACACCTGTTATATCACTAAAGACGTAATTTTACGACCCGATTTTACGTTCCATTTTTCAAATACAACAAATGTTGTGATAGGTGGAGGTGACACCACCCATACTAGGACAACCAATAGGATTAAATAATGGGTTTTCTTATTTTTTCTTTATTTCTTTTTTTTTTAAATGTTGTTATATTTTGTTCTTTATTTCTTATATATTTTTATTCATTTTTAAATTTTTTTTTTAAATTGTTTTATTTTTAATTTTTTAAATTTTTGTTTTGTTTTTTATTTAATAAATAAAAAGAAAAAAAATCGCTGTTTTTTCCCTAAGTTTGCCACCAAAGTAGTGACGATTGTAGCCACCGGAAAAGCAAAATGCTCCAGCTGTGTTGCCCTAGTAACATGTACTGTATATGGATAGTTCTTAGTAGGCATCCAAGGAGGAAAAAGTTAAAAGACCAAAAAGAAACACTTGATATCAACAGGTTTTTTTTTTATGTCAGTAAATATTACAGTGTAGAGTTGAGAAGGTGGCTGGGTGAATCAAAGCAGGAGAATGAGTTCAAAAAACATCTGCCAACAATGGAAAACTGAAAAAAAATCCTTGTTTTTTTTCTGCAGGAATAATAGTGGAATATTTCTTTTAATTATCCACGCATCCAACGTAGTAGTTATATTGTCCATGTGCATGTAGAGGGAGCTAACGGTGGTGTTTTCCATCCATCCACAGCGCTGCTCCCCACTCTGCCAGCCCTCTGTGATGTGTGCCTGTGTCCACTGGGGGCTACAATTAGCCCATCAAACTCATTCCAGTCGGGAATCCACGCCGCCTCTCCAATCCCCTTTTTTTCTGGTTCTCCGAAGCCTGTGCTCCTCCAAAGAGACAGGCAACTTGTAAGACTAGGGGAGGTAGTCTTTGATGTGCCAGGTTCTGCAAAGGCCTCCCTTTTTGCTCATATCAAGGCTGAGGAGATATAACAATTAAAATGGAGGGAGAGGCGGGCTGACACCACAGTGTGCAGTCGTGCAGCTCTTGTGCCATGAGGACTCTGGCCCCCAACGTCTTCTCTTATACTGAGGTAACCCCCCCCCACCACCACCCCCCCTGGGGGGGTGGGGGGGGGGTTACCTCAGTATGAGAGAAGACATTGGTTCTCTTACTAGCAGCAAAAACTCACATACCAGATGAAAGATGTTCTTTAACCGCATGTTGTAAATTAATCTGCCTTTTGGCTCCTCCTGCGCTCTGATTGGCTGATTGTGTTTCCATCAGTGTCAGTTAAGAGTGTTGTACCTTGTAAGAGCAGTGCTGGATTTCACAACACTTCCCGAGCTGTCATGCTGTATTTACGTCAGCACTGAGACAATGAGCCTATTAGGTAATCAGACAACAGACAAGAAAAAAGAATGTATCTACTAAGTCCAATTAAATAATATAAAAAGAAACAAATACCATTGTTATTTGATTCTTAAGGTGAGACACTACAGGTGAAGAGGGTAAAATTTTAACATAATAGCCAACACCATGAAACTTCCTCAGTTGATTACTTACACCGGTATGAAAGACAAATGTATTACAAGTTTTTAAAATGTGTATATTTAATATTACAATTTGCATTAAATATGTGTGATTTTGCATATATTTTCAGTAGATAGATCTAAACATACAATAAAGCCAGGTGCATTTTTTTTTCATTTTGTTTACACACAAGATTTGAAAAAAATGACAGAACGATTTCAGGATATCTGCTTTCATTACCTAGGAAATCAAAATATACTGTCTATAGCCTTAAAAAAAAAAAAAAAATCAATTTTCACCCATTTTTTTGATTAAATGTCACATAAATCAGGCAGGAATGATTTATTAGCAAATCCCTCTGTAAATATCTGCTGAATACTGCTCCGTGTATAAGTACACAGTTTGTTGTACGTAGGTGATACTGGTCATGACAGACTTCAGTAAACACACGAAACTTGGCATTTCGTGTCAGAATGCTAACTTTTTTGTAAATTCTGGAGAAACTTTACTGTCGCAAGTAAACAAACTTGAAAAAAATAACATCTTAATGCATTCTCAACATTTTCTTTATAACAGGTTGAAAGAACACAGATTAAAAGGAGTAAACTGCCTCAAAATCTGAAAATTAACCACCGCTTTAAAAATCTGTTTTTGCCTGCTGTGTCTTACCTTAAATATGAGGATGTCTACATTTCTGCATTTTTTAAATTAAATATCATGCCTGCAGGCTCATAGTTTGCTTAATATTATGCGATGTATATAATAATCAATTTTAAGCCAAAAAATTAAAACCAGTATATTAGTATTAGGGAAGTAACGATATGAAAATTTCATATCACGGGTTATTATTATAATTGCGGTATTATTGAAATGTGCTCAAAATGTCCAAAAAGTACTCATATATATATATAAATACGCCCTGAAATAAATTAACCAAATTTTATTTAGAAAAAAACAAATAGAATAACACATACAATGTACTTTATTGGCAGAAACATTGTTAACCTGAGATTAAAATGTAAAAACGTCAGTATATTTACTTTGTAGTAATGACCCAAACATCCAGTCGGCCAAAATCATCTACTGATCTAAAATGTTTAATAACTTCTGATCCACTAATCCTATCAATACATTGTAAATAACTTGTGTAAAATGTTGTTTGTCATCTTTTCACTGTCATCACATATGACCCATTTGGACGTTCAGAGGCTCCGTTGTGAATGTGGGAACACTATCATCTTCTACAAAACAAATTCACCAGTAAAACCCGTGGAGTTGGATCAATGACAGTGAATGGAAATGCTTGGTTTATATTCAGTTAACGATATCTTTTGCTGAAAAGTCAGTTTTTTTTCTTCAGTTTTTTCTGTTTTAGGTATAATGACCCTAAACTTTAACCTGAGCTTTAATGAATATTTGCATAATCAGTAAATTAAATATGAGAAAATACTTGATTTTCACTGAAAATTTCCAAAATACAGAGAATAATATTGTAAATCACTTGAGAACAGCTAAATCAAGAGAAAAATTCATCTGGAAACTGACATAGAAGACACACTGGGTCTTTATGGGTTAAACAAAGTCATGTGGATGTAAGAACAATACAACCACATAAAAACAAATCTGTAGTGCAAGTTTTCAAAGTGCGGTAATCGATCATGGTTTTTATGATAATTACAATTGAATGGTTACATCCCTAATTAGTGTATTTCAGAATGTTTTTATTATTATCTTTTTTTTTTTTCATCAAGATCTACTCAGCTTTACATGTTCAATTCTATTTGTTTTCAGCGACAATCTAAGAATATACAGAGTGACAATGTTTGGAAATCTCCCGTGACCTGGCTTGCATCTCAAAAGAGCTCACATTCCGTCCAGACCTCAAGCTGCAGAGGCTGTGGGCCAGTGGTTCAGATGGGCCGCTGCGTTCCATTGTGTAAGACACAGCTCCACCTCTGTCTCTGCTCTGGTGGGACTCGGTGGCAGACAGCCAAGTAATTACACAGCACTGACTACCAGTCCAGAGAGAGGCCCACTACCACACACACACATGCACAAAAACACTTATTTACATGTGCAGAGTATAACAACCCCACCTGCGCACACACACACACACACACACACACACACACACACACACACACTGTATCTTTCTCCAACTCTTAACCCTGATCCAGGGGTGTCAAACTCATTTTAGTTCAGGGGCAACATTCAACCAAATTTGGTCTGAAGTGGGCCGGACCAGTAAAATAATAACATAATAATATATAAATAATGTAAATTCCAAAATTTTTACGTCTAACTTCTATGTTTTAGAGCAAAAAAAGTACAATTATAAAGTCAAAATGTTGACATCTACAAACTATCCTTTAAAAGAAATGTGAAAACATAAACAAAATGAAAATTATTAAGAAAAAAAGTGAAATTTTAACAATTTATATATGCCATTATTTTTTCTCCACTTCTCATTTTTACATCGACTTAGAGATCAAAGTGAATCTACAAATACACAAAATATTTATTAGCAGATCGAATATTGTTAAAATTACTCCTAATTTACATTTATTTTATAAAAGGCTAGTCTGTAAATGTAAACCTTTTTGCATATTTTACTTTTTCTACACTAAAACAAAGAGAAAACTGTGCGGTTTTCATCATTTATAGTTTATAGTTTCTGATCCACTTTAGATTGAATGGACCTGAAATAATTTTAACATCCTTGATTGCTAATATCTTTAATTCTGTAATTCTTGTATTTCACCAATTCATCCCACGGGCCGCATTAGAACTTTTGGCGGGCCGGTTTTGGCCCCCGGGCCACATGTTTGACACCCCTGCCCTAATCACTGACGCACACAAACACACACCAAATGTCCAACCAAACACAAGGACTATTATGTCAAGGAGGATTATAATGACTCCAACCTGACCTGGCTCTGCACACGCTCTGCCTCTGGCATGAGTGTGCTTGAATTTACTGTTTGAGGTTAAGACTAATGTTTAGACACAGTTTAAACAGGTGTGTACTTATGCAGATGCGCAGCCAAAGCATGTGGTTTGCATTAGTTGCCGCGCAAAAGCCAAAAAAACTGAGCTCCCACAGGAACAGGAGTCCAGCCTAACATGTCATGTGGGGCTGGTGATCTATTTACTTTCAGTTCTCTGAATTCAGGAAGTAGATTTTCCCCCCTAACCTTTCAGAAAAGGTACACGAGTTGATAAATGAGGTACCATTAAGCAGATTTCTACCATAATAAACAAAAAACTGAAATTTTCACCAGACAAACAGTACTGATCTCACTTTAATATTTGTTCAATTGCTTTTAATAGCATTGTTAATCAACTGAGGATTAAATAATAATACACCGCTTATTCAAAGCTTCCTCATTTATCATTTTTTAAAAATATACATTATGTGTTTGCCCTGCATATGATATGTTATTTTCAGGTAATATGCACATAAGCCTAAAATTTCTACCCCTGTCACATACAAGGAATTTCTTTTTTTTTTTTTTTAATTACGGATTAGTATTTCAACTCAGATATGACATAAATTGAACATAGAGGAAAGTCTGGAGCCATGATAAATGTATTTAAGTATAGTTAAACTGTTAAAGGTGTTGAATTAAACATTTGAACAAAAAACCCCATGTCCAAAATCAAAGACAAATAGCCATAGGATATTTAAATAAACACCTTTAACAGTAAAACTTTACTTAAATAAATTGGTCATGGCTCCAGACTTTCATTCATGTCCTATTTATGTCATTTCAGAGTTGAAATACTATTAAAAATTAAGAAATTCCTTGCATTTGACAGGGGAATGAATCATTTTGGGCTTAAGTGTTTATACGTCATATTACATTTTATTTGCATGTGTGTATCTATTTGTATGCATATGCATACAAATGTATACACATACATATGCATGTGTGTATCTTTTTTTCCTGTTTGTGATATTTTAAATCTATGTTTAAGTGTAAGTTTGTGCTTTACAAACTCAGTTACATTTGTCCACTTACAAAAGTAAGAAACTCCTTGTATTTGACAGGGGTATAAACAATTTGGGGCTCAAGTGTATCATTAAATAACAGTGATTATCTCATTATTCCTATTATGATTAGCACAACAACACTTCAAAAGCTTCACAAGATGTTGTGAAATGAATGATCTCTGGTTAGAGTACAGCAACAACACGGTTTAGCCGTTTCATTCTGACATTACAAAAAACACCAAAAGTGTGGTGGCATAAAGGCAAGTAAATTGTACCAAGAAAACAAAAGGGAAGTCATGCTTCAAGGAGGCAGGAGGTATTCTCTCCCCCTTGTTGGTTATTCCAGACTTTTTCCAAAGAAAGAATCTTGTTTAAAAAAAAAAAATGCCATGGATTCCAGTGAATGCCAGTGAGAATCAAGCGAGCTATTCATGCTGCCAGTTGATTTAGGCACGCCTCGCTACACACCAATCAGCCCGGCCCCGTCCTCGCCAGCCACTCACTTGTCTGCCATTCCAACACAAGATGGAGACAGTGCCAAAAGTTCCAATTAAAATATCCATTTGTGATGTCTGTGCAGTAAAAAAGAACATAAAAAACAAGTACCAGGCTTTTTCGATAGCGTAGGAGAAAATACAACAAAAGCTGCCAAAATTCTGTGGACAAGCCACATACTTAAGAGTTTTCTGTCTACACAAACTAAATAAGTGCGAAGAGTGTGTATGTAGGCAGAGTGTGTGTGCGCGAGACGGAGAGACAGACAGAGCGTGTGCGTGCATGGGAGTGGGAGCGTCTTGTTATGGAGGAACAGAGCATGTTGCAGATAAGAGGGCGACGCTGTTCAAAGAAAAAGGCAAGCCGGTAAAGTGCGCGCCGATTCGACATCATCGCCTTACTGTCCCTTAATGAGCCTGGAGAGGAAGTCTGGTGTCCATGGAATCGGCTCCTGTCTCGCTCCAATCACGCTGCTGGGCTTTTTATTCAAATCTCACACACAAACTGTCACACAGCCAGTCTGGCCGCGCTGTTTATCTTACTCCAGGAGGATGTTAACAAGACAAATGAATGAATAAATACACAAATAATGCGTTTAGGTAATGTTAATAATGTATGAAATGGAAGCTGCTTTTTGACAGTAGCGCTGCACTAAGGATTCTTCCCAACTTTGGTGACAGGCTTGTTTATTCTTTTCCCAGCATGCAATTCTCTGCATTTTTCGAAGGCGATGTCTGGCCAGCGCCGGGCGTCTATAGCACATCTCGCTGATGAGAAAAAGTGGTGTGACATATTAGTTTAGACTTCTCTCCCATGAAAAGCAGCCCATAAAACGTCAGGATTGAGCCATCTCTCTCTTCATCCAAAACCTCCAGTACGATGATCCTCCTTAATCTCCTGGAATTCAGGTCTCCTTTTCACCCCATCACACTTCCCTCCTGCTATTACATGAGTGATTTCAGTGACATTTTAACAGGCTATTCAATTAGAGAGGGTTCTTTTTTTTTTTTTTTTTTAAGAACAGATAAATAAACACAAAAGTGTGTGCACACCTGCGCAGGTACGCAAGAGCAGTCAAATCGCAGCCTCACCTGCCTCAAAGAAGTGTCCCAAACTTCCAGGACTATTAGAAAAAACAAAACAAAACACAACAAAAAAGAACAGCAGGCGAAGGAAAAAAAAAAAAAAACGCTCAAAGAAACTGACTGGGAAGGGAAAGAAGTCTCACATCAAATTCCTTCCCGGGCCGAGACAAAAGCAAGGCCTGGAACTCAAACATCGCCGACAACACAGACTTGGAAGATGGAGAGAGAGAGAGGGAAAAAAATAAATAAATAAATAACAACATGCACATCAAAACAAGAGCCAAACAAATCCACGAAAAGTTCAGATAGGTCTTCATTGGAACTGCAGAGAGAACAAAATCAAATAAATTGGGGGGTTGGTCTCGTTCAGACTGGCCCGACAAACCTGAAAACACCGCTTAGAATATACAAGGAGGGTGACAGAGGAAGACGCTAAATGACTCAGAAAGCAGACACCCAGTGTTTACCCCTGCAAACTCCAAAGAAAAGCCCCTCGCCTGTTATAAGGGGGTGGGAACAGACAACCGAATTCAAGGCAGCTTAAGTGCTCTCTGGAATCACTCAGCATCCCACCGTCTTCAACACACACACATATACACGCAGTTAAAATTTGACTGTGACAGTGTATTCATCCATAGCTGTAAATTGTCCTTTGGGGAATTTGGCAGGGCTTCATATTCCCCCATCTATCCCCGCTCTATTCCCCTTTTTCCATCCTTTTCCAAAAAGCTGTCTCCAGTGCATTCAGTCTAGGTGCGTGCACAACGGTCGGTCATTACACGTGATTTTTAGGATCATAGTACGTACCTTCCGGAATAGTGATGCTTTAATTTAACTGCTTTGGTAACCCTGCATGGTTCAGGCCTAATACTTGGAGGTAAGATTCCCAAAAGACTTCAACTATCTCAGCATTCAAAGCATTTTGCACTTACATTATACAAATAAAATTGCCAAAAATTTCCAGAACAAAGTAGTATCTATTCCCTCCAGAATGGTACAGAAACCTTAAGCTGGATTTATGGACGTGCAGATGTCATGCGTCACCACCTACGCTGTCACTTTGGACAGCAATGCGTTGGCCCGCAGAGCCTTGGCGTGCTTCCAGACTGGAACTACGCAGCACTACGCAGAGGCAATGTAGAGATCCCCCCTCCTGGTTGGCCAATTTACAATCATGTGACACCAGGACTTTACAGCAACAAATGTTGTGTGGCTCCATCGTATATAGCTCATTTGTTTTTGTTCCTTTTTGTTCCTGATAAACCTATGTGGTTATGTACATTAATAAACCCACATAACTTAACTAAACTGTGCTTTCATTTGATTCATTTAATCAATTATTATTAGATTTTGGTATTCCCCGTTAGTTAACCTATTTTTGTTCAGCGGCCCACAATCCATCTCTGACATTGCCTCTTTCGTCATCGTCTACGCTGTAATACTTTAAGACAAACTATATGTTCAGTGGCTTCTACGAGCTCATGAAGACACTGCTATGTGTTGGCCACGATTAAACCAGGAAATGCCAACCAGAAGAAATGGAAACCATGGAAACAACACCACAGAGCACAGTTTCAGTTTTAAAACCAGCTGATACCAGCACTACTGCCACCTTCTGCTTTGGAGGGAAACTACAACACTTTCTCAAAATGACGCCGCCACAGTACGTGCTTGCATGCTAGCGATGTCAGATACGGCGTACCTACATGACGCAGAGCTACGTACATATAAATCCAGCTTTAGTCTTAACCTCCTGAGAGCCAGCTATGCATTTTTGTCCTCCATAAGCAAAGGACATTTCATAAAAACCTATCTGAAAAGTTATGCTGTTTCCAATCAAGAGAGTTATTTAATGTAGCAAAGCCAAAATCTTTACTTTAATGAGTCTTGGGAGGTTTAAATGACTTAAGTGCTGACAACATCAGTACTTCTCAGTCATCAATAGAATATGTACAAATACAACATGTTTGGGCCATTAAATAATGGAGGGAGAAACTCAAACCAGCACTGAATAAGTGCATGAGCGTGTCCTGGGAAGCAGACACATTTTCCTTGTGACTTTATCCAACGCCAAAGCCAAAAGTCCCGGGGGGATCACGCTCCCCTCATTGCTCTTATGCAATACTGAATGGTGAACCCAAGTCAGAATAGTTCCAGAGATAGTAGCTGCCATGAACATTACGCATGCCCAAGTCCCTGATACTAAACAGCGACTCAAACGAGACATCCTTCCTGCCTCTTACACATCAGAGAAACAGCTGACCACCAACTTCTCCTCAGCGGCTTTGCACAGTTTTCTTCTGGTTGTTGTTTCAACTGACAGACCTCTGCAGAGAAAGCCTGACTGTTCTTTGATGGGATTGGTCGGCTTCAATAGAGGAAACAGCATCTGAAAAGTTAAAGTTTTCTTAACTGTAGAAAGGCTGTCTGCTTGGTACATGTAGAGGATAGTGATCACATTCCTTCATTTTAAGGTTTATTTATGCTCGCTTTATGTACGTAAATAGGTATGTCCATTTCCAACAGTGTCAGTTGTCACTGCTTTCATTCTTCCATGTGTCGAATATGTTAGATGAGCGTTTCTCAATCAATCCACCAGAGGGTGCCACTGTTGATTACCAGAGTAATTAAGAGTAAAGTTTTTTAGAAGAAGAAAGCCAATAATAACAAACATGGCGACAACATAGGAGGTTTTACTAATGTGGATACTAATGTCAATATTCAGAAGGGTAGTTGTCATAAATACGTCTGTAGTTGCTCTCTGAAAGCCACTATTTGTGGAAATTATTCTGTTCAAATCTCAACACTGCCTCCACAGTTCCCGGTGGTACTGCTCTGTTTTGTCCATCTGGGTACGCAACCGCAAGCTCCCGGAAAACAGACGGAATTACATGTAATGTACGCAGGGGATGAACAAAACACTGTCCATATCCGTCCGTATCTTTAACGTAGAGCATAAATGAGCCCTTACACTGTTCGGCCCCTTTTCACCCAAACATGGCTTCCGTGTGTTGATGTAGCTACAGTTAAACTCACTCTACCACGGCTGTGCTTGTGCATGTGTCGGTGTCATAACAATCAAGAGCCAAAGGCTACTCTAAATTCTGCAAGCCGCCCCTGGGATATTCACTTAATCACTTCACCTCGTTCTCCAAAGTTCACTTCCAAACTTCCTGGAAAAAGGAGCAGACATTTCTGAGCAATAACAAAGAGGGTTAGTGAGAGTAATAACATTGTGTTTAATCCCACACAATTCTGCCTGGGACTAGAGTGAGAACCACAAGCCAAAGAGGTGTGTGTGTGTGTGTGTG
>JAPTGZ010000012.1:15635117-15649605 GCA_029814645.1 Fowleria isostigma
ACTCCACCCCCCACCCCCCCCAAGCCCCAGCCCCCAGTTCTCAACAGCTGCCAGGTCACTTTACAAATGTCTGGAAGAAAATATGCAGCAGGGTGTTGTTTGAGTGTTATATCACTTTGTCGACAGGAAAGTATGTGTTCTTGAATGTGCAAAAAAAGAAGCGTACAGTATCCCAAATATATGCGAGATAACTAAAAGTAAGGATTACGGTAATGGAATAAGTTTAGGGCATGTACAGCAGGGGTCTCAAAATCGTTATAGTTCAGGGGCCAGGTATGAGCTAAAGTGGGCCGAACCAATAAAATAATAACAGTAAAAAAAAGTAAAATTATTTTATAGAGCTGCACAGTATATCATCAACACAATGTAAATATGTGCAATAGCTACATTGCAGGTCCTGTGATATAGGAGGTTAATGAACTTGATGTGTTCCCATGTCATTTCAAGGGTTCCTGACACACACTGCACACAGTGATCAACCAATCATAATCGTTCTTAATCTGTTTGGAGTGAGTCACTAGTAACAACATTGAAAATTGAGCAATGAGCAAGGAAAAAAAAATTATAAATCACCAAAAATTAAAGACTTGGTGCCAAAAAGAAAAGCAACATCAGTTATCTGGAATTATTCTGGGTACTAAAAGGATAACATTGAATTTCGTGTTTTGTGTCGACAGTGCCTTGCAATTGTCGCCACAACGAGAGGTGATACAGCTATTTTGACCATTTATGTTGACATCACACAGCTGTTATATCTTCCTGAGTATTTTTCATATCGCAATATATACCGCAGGGTTAAAAAAAAAAAATTCCAATATCAGTTTTTCCCCCAATACTGTGCAGCCGTATTACATTCTGATAATGTTTACATCTACAAACTATCCTTTAAAAATGTGAATAACATGAATAACCCGAAATCTATGAAGAAAAATGAGTGCAATTTTAATATTGTCTCAGTTTATCATTTATTCATGTTCATTCCAACTTACAGATCACAATGTATCTACAAACACACAAAATGTTTAATAACAGGCAGAATATTGATTAAAATGCACTTATTTTTCTTAAGACATTTTAGGATTTTCAAATTTTTTGTGAAAGGATAGCTTATAAATGTCAACATCTTCATGTAATTTAATATTTTTACACTAAAATAGAAAAATGTGTTTGTCATCGTTTACAGGTAATTATGGTAGTATTTTATTGGTCTGACTCACTTTGGATCATATTGGTCTGTACGTCCTTGATTGTTAGTATCTTCAGTGTCATTTTTGTAATTCTCAAATTCATCCCATGTACAGTGTTTAGGTCTGGACAACATAGAGAAACAAGCAGAAAATGGCAGCACGTGTAAATATCAAGAGTCAGAGTTGTCCAATTAAGACATTTTGAGGTTAACATTTCATCAAATCTCCAACTTTTGTAAAAATCAAGAAGCAGAGATGTGATATTTTAATAACATAAGGTCTGCTGCCGGTGAAATCAATTTAATTTTGAGGAATTGCGACCTGTAAATGAACTTTCGCTACAACAGTGGCATAATTTTCAGACTAAACAAGTGTGGCCTTATCACATGAACGTCCCCAAGGGTGCTCTCATATTCACATTCACCAGCATGCCCGTTTCACCTTCAGTGGAAGAGCTTGTGTTCACTAATATTGACAGGGAAGTCCAGGGCGATGAAAGGGGAAATGTAAGAATTCTTCCTTGTTACACAGAGCTACATGTGAGTGACAAGTCTAATGTTGAGAAAAGATAGGGCATCATTTAGGGGTTTGGGTGAAGGCAAAACAAGAGCAGTAGCATTCTTATTTGGGCTGTGATCACTACCAGAGGATGCTAAAGCCAGGCTTGGAGCTGCCTTAGTCCGATGGAAACTAATGAGAGCCCAGAAAAATCTATCACCAATTCACCATGAAACAACCAACACGGGCAGATCTCCACCGTGGATTGGGGAGGGTGGGGTGCAAAAGGATAGATAGAGGGAGAGAAAAAATAAAAACAGCCAGGCAGGGGTGTTAAGGAAAGAATAAGAATCAGGGAGTGAGAAATTGAGAAAGGAGAGAGCACAAGATAGAAGGGAGGAAAAAAAATTCACAATGATGACACGTAAGTGCAAAGAGCGATTAAGGATTTACTTTCAAAAGGACTCCCATTGATCTTTTTTGATAGACCTGCAATAAATCAAACCGGATTGACTCGCATGAGAACCAAGCCTAATCCTTTAGTCAGATCCAGGAGAACTCCAACCAAACCAGCTGTTAATTTAGGCTTTACAAGATAAAGCGGGAGAAATCCAACCTGATGTACCCTAGGGCAGAGGCTTACATCATCTCTGTAAAGCAATCAACTTATTGCCAGTTTGGAGAGGTAATCAGAGCACATACTGAAAGAGGGGAGAGAGGAGGGATTGCTGTGTGGAGAGAGGGAGGTGGAAAGAGATGGCTGAAGAGGTTAGAGAGAAAACAGAGGCATACGAATGTATGAAACAAGAGAATCTGAAAATGAAGCCCACTTTAAGAATGTTATTTAAAATAATAAAAACTAAATTTTATTTTTTCTGCGTGTCGAACAGATACATAGGTCTACTGACTGAAACAATAAAACTTAACTTTGAAACAAAAAACTTGTTTACATGGAGTACATGTCCAATTATCTCCAGAGGGCGAGGAGGATGAAAACGAAAGGAGCTAGCTTGCTGCAAGAGGTAGCTCTCGGGTTGACAGCAGGGAGTGGAGGCAAGTTTCAGGCCCCCCCCTCCTCCACACCACACTGTAATTTCCCTGGAGGCCGGCCCAGGCCTCGTCCCCATCCCCAGTGGCCGGTGCCACCTCAGCCCTGTCCTGCCAGCCGTGCTGTGGCTGCAGCACAGCACAACCATAGTAATTAAAATGGTTATTTTTGTTTAGGGGAACAAGAGGGATTTTTTCCAAGCTCTGGGCGGAAGTATTGCAAGACAGCATCCAGCCCACGCTGAGTAAACGATGCTGATGTCTTTTTCAGTTGTGAATTCAGTGCCTTCTGCACACAAATACTGTGTGGAATCAAGGTACTACTCGGGTTTTAGTTCCTCTTCTTAACTGGGTGGGTGACACCACAATGGAGGATGCAGAGGCTAAAGCATGAAACCCACACAAGCACACACACACACACACACACACACACGCCCCGACACAAAGACTCATTAGCACACCATCTCCCCTGTCTTTAATGTCTGTTTACAACCAAAACAACCAGATCAGGACTGAAATCCAATCATGGCGCTTTGCAGGGCCCTTCACGTCGGCCTCGCAGGAGAGCTGAGGAGAAGCAGGCCTTGTAGTCTCTGGACACTGTCCAAGGGAAACCAAACCTCAGGAGTCCAAACAAAACCACACATAAAACCAGAGTTAAAACAGCAGCCTCTATTCAGCCTGTTGTGACCCAACACACAAACATGTACACACTCTCTTGGGCCCCTGCTTCTTTCCTGGTTACACTACATGCACACAGGGATCACTCCGACTTCAGCGGGGCTCCTGTCACATCACCAAATTGACTAAGGCTCGGTGATTTCAGCTTTGACACCGGTTTATTCATGTGTCAATACATACACACACAGGACACCTCCATGTAAAGGAGACTGTCACTTAAGCTCAACTCACACCAGCCTGCGCTATCTTTAGCAACTAGGCTAAACTGTTAAAACCGCACAACAACCTTCTCCCCCCTCCCTGCCAGCCTACCCCCGGACTTCAAATAAGACGGCCTGGCTCTTTGGCGACGGCTGCCCACTGGCACCTCCCTCCACAGCCGCAAGGTCACACGTTTAATTACACAGAAAGTAGTAATCTCACCAGACAGATGGCAAGCAGGCCGTCTCTCAATTACTTTATGCCCAATTGAATCATTACTGATGTTATTTGCTAAATGATGGCACAAAAAATAAAACACCACAAAAACTGGATTTGTGCTACAAGTGGGGTGGGGGTTTGCGGGGTCGGGTCGCAGCAGTGTTAGGACACAGAGACAGATGTGTCTCTTACCAAAGCAACAGTAACACAGATCAAAAGAGCAGGAAGAACACATGCACATTACAGTGTTAGCATTTTGAAAAATTGGAAGTTTAATACAACACTGATCAGCGCCAGAAAAAACAAACCCTTATTTTTCTCAAAACCAAAACTGGTACAGAACATTGGTCTATGTGGAAACAGTCGGCTCCCGGCAGCCCAGTTGAGGAAACCGCATGACAAGGCCAATTTAAAACGTGAAGAAAGTGTCTGTCTCTTAAAAGTGAGCCAAGGAAAAAAAGTTGGGTTTTCTAGGGTTTTTTTTTTTCCCCCCTCATATAGGACAACAAGTTTGTCACCGGGGAGCATCCCAGTGGGTTTGCCTACTTTCCTGAAAACCCCTAAAAAAAACAGCAAGTGTGAGCGGTCTCATCTCAGCATCCACCCCCGTCGATGCCTCACTCATCATTTCTCAGCTCCTCCTGCCAATGGCTTCTGTGAACAATTAGAGGTTGACTTTCCCAGCGTCTCAGACCACAGCATCTCAATCTCTGGCCAGGGAGCTCCAACAGTTGAGCCAGTCGGCCAAGAAACAGCATTCTCTTTAAGTTCAGCCCCTGAGTTTTGCGATTTATTCATCATTGACTGTTAGTGATGCCTCTCTCAGTCTGTTTATGATTTAACATGACCACAGAGCTAAATAACAGCAAATTAACTGCGCTGCCCGGCCTCATTAATGTCAGGAATAAAATGCCTTCAGTGAGATTGTATCTGAATGTGCGAGGTCTACCACTAATGTTAACTCAATTACCAAAACTTGGATTCTGCAAAAAAGATAATACTTTGGCCTGAATGCCTATAAATTCTCCAGCTGATGGGGTGCTTTTGGGTAACATATTTCATTTTCTATATTTCCCACATGTGCCTATCGGTGTCAAATTAAACCTCAGTGTTATGGCTCATCCCACAAGTAGACAGAAGTTGACTACATAAAGTACGGCTGGATTCATTAACTTTTTCCCCCATAAAGACGAAATTTGACAACCCCCATGTAGCCTTAATGACGAGTTTTGACTTTCTTTACAACAGGTTCCGTTTTTTTAAATGTAACAGAGGCTGTGATAGGTGGAGGTGGCTACAACCCATACTAGGCCAACCAATAGGATTAAATTATATATTTTCACATGTTTTTCCCAAAGTTTTCCAAAGTAGTGAAGATTGTAGCCACCGGAAAAAGACAGAACACACCAGAAAAACAAAATGTTCCATGGGTAGCCCTAGTAACGCATATATGGATTCTTCCTAGTAGACATCGATGGGGGAAAGAGTTAAACCATAAGAGGAAAGAAGATTAACAAGTTAGTCGTCCATAGGGAAAACCTTGACAACAAAGCCACACAGTATAAAAGTACATAACAGTTGTAGTGAAAAACATTTGTCCTGCTGGTGACCGTAATAAGACTGGCGGCCCGCCACTAACTGGGAACAGTTGTGTTGAGAGGCACGTCTACTGATGTAAAATGATCTGTGGGAGCATATAGAAAACTTCCACAAGTTTTTTTTTTTTTGTTATGTGTCAGAGGGAAGAATTTTGCTGGCCTATAGACAGCAGCCAGCAGTTGTTCTCCCATGAGGGTGGGCAAGCATCTGGGAAGAAGCGAACTGGCATATCAGGAGAGCATGATGACTACATCTGCATATTTACAGAGCAGCTTTTTCAGACTGGAGCACTCAAAGTCATCTCAAAGGCAAGGGGAGCATATATGAAGAATGGGTATATGTGGAACTTCCCCTAGAAAGCTTGGAGGGCTTACAGTAATGGCTCCCAGCCACATCCACAACCCCTGTATCCTGAGAAAACGGGGGAGGTTTCCTGTTCAACTGTATAGTCGTGCCATTGCTCTACTTGGGAGCAGAGCTGCTCTGTTTCATACCACAACGTTCTCCAGTGCTGCAGGGAGTCAGACAGTCTGACATGACTACATGGGAGTTGAAGGGGGATTTTTTACATGATCATTTTGTTACTGGTTGGTCTGTGTTTCAAATACTATGTTGCAGTCGATCACACTTTGTCTAATGGAAATTAAATGTCAAATTAAAATGAAACTGCAGCTAGGAACAACTATTTGATGAAATCTAACCACCAGATATTAACACTGAAAGCCACTACAAGCATCTTGTGGTTTTCGCTCACAAGCACAAGGCAGTTCTAACATCCCCAATGATGCAATTCTAGCACGTGTGCAGATGTCCCGACCACACACAGCACGTTGTCGGGCTGTATTTGCAACGCGATTTCAGTGCTTTCAAAATCTCACCACAAAAAAGATAATTTTCTAGAGGTATTTGCACAATATTCTGTTTGTAAGGTCTGTGGATAACTTTGAAAACTCTCTTGCACAATCACACCGCACACAATTTAAGTTTACTTATTTTGACAGATTTTATAAGGCAAAAACAGATTCTTTACGAGTAACAAGTTTATTTCAGAGCACTTTAATACCCCTACACTTAAAAGTGTAAAGACGAGATTTCAGAAAGTATGTCCAGCACATCCAGGGGCTTTTGAAGGTGCATGCACAGGCACATATGACATGTTTGGCCTTGAGCCATGGGGCTGCATTGAGGCCTGCCCATTTGATCACTGACAGGGAATTTAAGCTGATGCTGTCTCCTGACGGCCACACTTGACCGTGGGCCTTACGGTCTTCCCCCAGCTGCTGTATGGCAGGCATGGGCGGTAGCGCTGGCACCTGTCTTTGACAAGCCTCGGCATTCACACTGACTTTGGTTTCCTGAGGCTGGCTGCCTGGCAGTCAGGTGACAAATGCTAACACACACACTGTCTCTGACACACCAACACACATTCACACACACCGCCAACCCAAATCTACTGAACCAAGAGGCACTTAAGTATGATCCCAACCACTTAAAAAGCATCAGTATCATAGTGAGAGAGGTCTTAGCTTCTCATGTCTCTCTGTCTGATAGCAAACCGTGCCCTGATTCAGGCTGTGGCTTGGAGCTGTAAACCAAAGCTTCCCTCAACGCCTCTCACCCACCCGGTTATGCTCTAACCACTGTTTTTGCATACCGCTCAGCTTGTGTAACCGTTGAGTGGTTTTGCTCCAGCGAGACAAAGGCTGTGTAACAGACTAAGCAGAGGAAAGCCATCTAATGTCAAAGCAGTGCAAGAGTTGATAAACACAAATACAAGACACACTGACACTTACAGCAACAGATGCACTTTTATGTCAACAGAACAAGAAGCAACAGGGGTGAAACCGGCAGTTGCAGTGAGAGATTACTTGACACTAGAACCTGAAATTAGGTTACAGGTCTGCTCTTAGAGGGCATTTAATTACGGACTGGGCACAATGTGGCCACATATAGAAAAAGTCTTCATTTAACGCACGGGATGTGGAGGTGATGATAAACCTGACTGAGCTCCTGCTACAGAATACTGTACTGGTTCTCACTCTGCTGCCCAGCGGACCACAGCCACGTTTCTATACCTCATTTGCAAAGCAATCCCGCTTCCCTATGCTCAGTGCATCTTTTTGTCATTTTCACATCCAGGCTCCATTTGTTTTGTCCACTGAGACAGTGGCGGGGCGGGGGGCGCAAACGGGACATAAAAAAAAAACAGGTCTCTAGTAACCACACTCTAACCATAGTAGGGCTGTATGATATTGAAAAAAAACTGACAGTGCAATTTTTTTTTAACCCTGCGATATATATTGCGATATTAAAAAATACTCAGGAAGACATAATAGCTGTGTGGTGCCGATATAAACGGTCAAACAAATTAGTTAGGTTACCTCTCGTGAAAAGTGTTTTAGTATCATCCTTCTTGTAACCGAGATACTTCCAGATAAGTGTCAAGTTTTTGTTTTTGCAGCAACATATCCTCAGAAAATAACTGAGGATATATTTGTTTTATAGTTTAGGGCCCGTGACCCTAGTGAGAATAAAGCAGGTTCATAAAATGAATGAATGAATGATTTTCTCTTGTTCATTGCTCATTTTTCCATGTTGTTACCAGCGACCGACTCCAAACTGATTAAGAACAATTGTGATTGGTGGATCACTGTGTCAGGCACCACTGAAATTAGATGAGAACACGTTTTCATTTGCTTCTTACATTGCAGGACCTGCGATGTGACTATTGCACACACGTACATTGCAATGACGAGGCTCAAACGATATATTGTGCAGCTCTAACCCATAGAGCATCTTCACATGTACCAACATACACCCCCCCCCCCCAAAGGAGAAACAATACACCCCTCACATCCATCCACCCCACAGAGCCAACACGCATTCACCTCTCCCCCCCGCTTGACTAATGTGCCCTGACACTCGTACATCACCCGTAAATTGGCCAAATGAATTAACCACGGCCCCTGCTTAGCTTTACGGGCTTTAAATGGATTTTCTCCTCTCCAGGTCTGTCCAATAATTGCATTTATCCATCTTGTTGAAGCCGGGTTTACACACTCGCAAAGATCATGCCAATCCCCGGATACATTTTCCGCTCTGGTGGCAAGAGTGTGAGAGATTTGTCATCGGATCATAACAGGTAATTCAAACAACAATTAGCTTGACGACTCCGCCGTATGTCAATGTCTGGCTCCTCGTTGGACAGGACCCCAGTTAGACCAATGAGGTGCCTTCAGCATCTTCATCTGTCTGGATATCTTTTTTTTTTTGTTGCCCTTCCCAGGTGTATCAGTGTGGTAAATTGAGCTTTGTAATAGTTTTGTTTTTTTTATCTATCATCCAAGCCTCCAGGTTAAAGCAGCAAACACCCACAGTAGGAGTTTTTATTGTTCTTACACACACATACAGACGGAGCAGACAGACAGGGTGAAGGCAACACTGTGAACGTCGACATCAGCGGGGGTCATCTCCACACTTGTGAATGTTTGAACAGAAGTGCATTAGACACTGGGGGGGCCCACAGGACAATTCAGCTATGTAAACATGCAGCAACTTCCTTCCCTCCGCTCCTCTAGGCCTGCACTGAGACAAGCCACTGTTTAAACAGCACACACAGCATTCCTGTGCCTGGGCCCCGGCCAGCTGCTGCATCCTCATTGCAGGCCTGCCTGCCTGAGCAGAGACAGATACAGGCCTTACAAGAAGAAGGGTCATCCAGAGTAGACAAAGGGCTTTTATACACAAGCAAAACTGGACCCATCGAACAGAAATACCCCACAGCCCCTGGACTGCTGCTTTAAATCCACGCTGACCCCACACTGACTGCACGATATTGGAAAAAAACTGACATTGGGATTTTTTTTAAACCCTGCGATATATATTGCAATATGAAAAAATACCAGGAGGATTTAATAGCTGTGTGGTGTCGATGTAAATAATCAAACAAATCTTAATTTTTGGTGATTTTTTTCTGGTTCGTAGCTCATTTTTCAATGTTCTTATGTGTAATTTTAATCCATATTTTGTCTGTTATTATATGTTTTGTGTATTTGTAGATCCACTATTATCTGTAAGTTATAATAAACAGGTGTAAAAGATAAACTGAGACATAATATTATCAAAATTTCACTTATTTTTCTTAAGAGATTTCAGGTTATTCGTCTTATTCACATTTTTAAAAGATAGTTTGTAGATATAAACATTATTATAATGGAACAGGGCTGCACAATATTGGAAAAACTGACATTAAAATTTTTTTAACCCTGCGATACAAAAATGTCTTAAGAAAAATAAGTGCATTTTAACCCATATTCTGTCTGTTATTACATGTTTTGTGTATTTATAGATCTACTGTGATTGGTAAGTTGTCATAAACATGCGTATATCATAAACTTAGATATAATATTAAAATTGTACTCATTTTTCTTAAGAGGTTATTCATGTTATTCACATTTTTAAAGGATAGTTTGTAGATATAAATTTTATCATAATGTAGGGCTGCATGATTTTTTTTTTTAACCCTATTGCGATATGAAAAAATACTCAGGAAGATACAATAGCTGCGTGGTGTTGATGTAAATGGTCAAACAAATTAGCTGAGTTGCCTCTTGTTGTGGCAACAATTGCAAGGCACAGTCAACAAAGGACACGTGTTTCAATATCATCTTTCTTGTAGCCGAAATAATTCCAAATAAATAACTGATAACTTGTTTTTGGCACCGAGTCTTCATTTTCAGTGATTTTCTCTTCTCCGTTGCTCATTTTTCAATGTTGTTAACAGTGACTCACTCCATGTGCAGGGCGTGGTGTGTGTCAGGTATCTTTGAAATTAGATGAGAACACGTTTTCATTTGCTTCCTACATTGCAGGACCTGCGATGTGACTATTGCACACACGTACATTGCGATGGTGATGCTCAAATGATATATTGTGCGGCTCTACCCCTCACTATAAAGAGATTAACTTTTGTTAGAACAGAGATGAGCACGTCTGTAAAGGACCCATCCTGAAATCTCAACAACTTTGCGCCACCTTTAATGACGAAGCTCTAAATTTATCTTTATTGATATTTAAAATATGCGAAGTGTGGCGCCCAGTAAAGATACAAGGGGCAATAAAGGAGATAAAAAGTGTCCAGGTTCTAAAGGGCAGTGTGATGTGCATCACATGACATGCAGGCCACCCCCCTTACTGGTGCCAGTCTAATCTCACCTTTTATAATGACTGAACAGGTTTGAGGATCATTTTATCTGAAACTAACCTTTGACTTAAACGCTAAGACATAACAAATGACTACATTGGAGAGAAGAAGAGTTCTATATGTTAACTTATCAGATAAGGCGAGACAGGGCAGGCACAAAGAGCAAATTTTGAGATTTTGGGCTTGTTTACTCCTTCAATATATGTTCTTTCACGCCGTTATAAAGAAAACACTGAAAATATACATCAAGATGTTTATTTCTTTACAGTTTGCTTAGTTACAGTAAGTTTCTCCTGAATTTACCAAGAAGTTAGTATTCCAAAGTGACATGCTGGGTTTAGTCTTTACTGAAGTCTGTCATGACCGGTATCACCTATGTACAAAAACTTTACACTTAGCAGTAATCTGAAGATATTTACAGAGGGATTTGTTAATATATCATTCCTGGCCTGATTCATGTGATATTTTAATCAAAAATAAGGTGCTTCTTTTTTTTTTTTTTTAAGGCTATATACAGTATATTTTAATTTCCTATGTAATAAAAGCAGATATCCTGAAATCATTTCATTTTTTCTTCATTTTTTGTGTAAACAAAATGAAAAAAGAATTTTGTACCTGGCTTTATCATATGTTTAGATCAATCTACTGAAAATATATGCAAAATCATGTAAATTTAATGAGATAATGCCTAATTTGCATAATTCAAAAGCTTGTAATACATTTTTTTTCCTACTTGTGTAAGTAATCAAGAGAGAAAGTTTTCTGGTGATATCTATTATTTTAAAATTTTACCCTATTCACTTGTTGTATCTGGCCTTAAATGCTACTGAATTATATCTAGAGTGAGAGAGAAAATGAAATAAAACAAAGACTATCCATAATGTTACCAACGAGTCTTCCTTTTTTTAATCTACAACAGAAAAACTTAAGAGATTTTGTTGTTGTAAATTTTGGCCTTTGAGTTGCCCCCCTTAAGTATCTTACAAACCAAATTAGAAAGTCAGTCTTATTCTGGGTCCCAAAACGAGGAAGTGAGGAAGCTGCTGGAGGAAGACTTGTGTCCCATTTTGAGGCCTGACCCATCATTACACAAACCAGGATGTCCAGTAATAACCCTAGAACCCTCCTGTGCCAAACTGAGGAAGCTTCCTACACAGGCATGTGCGGCAGTAATCTACATTTAATATTTAACTCCCATATCTACTACATCAACTGCCACTTCAGCTTGGCTTTATTACAGAACCACTACAATCATTACTTCCTCCCTCGGTAGTTGACACCATCGGCCGGTAACGGTGAACCGCAGGTCATTATTTCAATCACACGGCAATTTAAGGGTGACCAGATTGCATTGTCTTCCACCTCAAGAGTGCCGCGTTCCCTGTGCCTGTCAGCCTGTTCATTTGGTTCCTCCGTCTGTCCGCCTGTCTGTCCGTCCCCTCTGGCTGGGCGGTGAAGGCCACTCATCTCACCTCAGGACAGTTGTCCAAACAAGACACTCTATTCACTCTGACCCCCTCAGGGAGGAAGGCAATTGACAATTCACTCAGTGCCGTGAGTCAATTTGTTCACTTTTGGAATTGACCCTGAACGCTGCTGACATGCCGGCCTCTCACTGGAGTGGAATGAATACACAAGTTGATGGTGCTGGCTGGTTTTTTTTTTTGTTTTGTTTTGTTTTTGTTTTTTTAAAACCACTGAAAACGTGCTAAAACAATGTCCATACATGTGCTTGGAGTTTCGGTGCAAAGTAGTTAAACACGCTGTCATCAGTTCCATGAGAAAAAATCCAATCTAAATCTCTACAATATATAGAATGCAACAGGGGTATCAAACATGTGGCCCACAAAAGCCGGCCCACAAAAGGTCCAATCTGGCCCACAAAATTAATTAGTAAAGTGCAAAAATTACACTGAAGATATTAACAATCAAGGATGTTGAACTCAATTTAGTTCAGGTTTCACATTCAGATCAATATGATCTAAAGTAAAATAACAGCAAAACAACCTATAAATAGTGCTAACTGTATTTTTCTAGATTCAACTGGACTAGTTTTGCTCTTTTTAAGCAAAATTAGTCCAGTTGAACCTCAAAGAACTACCAAGAAGAACAATGGCGTGGGCAAATGAGAAACTGAATGAGAAATTGCTCTTATTTTAATTCCAAACTCCACATTTTTAACAATATTATACCCGTTACCAAATGTTTGAGACAGTGTTTGTAATACACACGTACAAATGATGAGGCATAATATTGTGAAAACTGCACTTATTTTTCTGACAAAATTTCAGTTTTTTTGAGGTTATTCACATGTTTTAGTTTGTAAATGTTAATATTTTTCTACCTTAATGTAAAGAGAGTAAAAAGTTGTAATTATTTAAAGGTTATGATGCTATTACTTTATTGGTCCGGCCCATTGGAGATCCAACTGGACTGAAAGTGGCACCCTGGAAGAAATGAGTCTGACACCCCTGGAATACAACATAGGCAAGGTATGAATAAATGTAAAAAAAAAATTAAAAAAAAAAATTTTTAATGTATACTTAATATTTCTTGATGCTGCATTTTGGAACACAATAAATTAATGCACTTTACACACCATTACCTGCACAATGGTTGGAAATTCAATGCTCACGTGCTAAAGCGTAGGCCATGTGTGGATGTGACAAGCTGTTCACATGAAATGTTATCTAGTGCAGTACACAAGTTGACAGCTGTCTCTTTACAAGAGGCGCATTATTATTGTGTGTAAATAGGTTTCTAACAGCTGGTTAAAGAGCTAACATGGGAATTTAATCTTAATCTGTTTTGCACTGGAATTAGTTCATCAACAAACAAAAAAAAAAAAAAAAAAGGAAGGAAATCTAACGCCGCTCCACACTGCACGTCAGGGTAAAGGGGTTACATTTTATTAGCCTTGTGCATTTTTAAGTAATCTCTCCAATATTTTTTCTCTCTCTCCAAATCCTGCCATAATCCGCAGATTAGTAGATGAATTTATTTCGGCCTGCACTCTAAAACCTCCCTCACCTTTTGCAGGGAGTTATGAATCCAGCACCTTTAAGACAAACAAGCAGACGATCACCTCATTAGTGCACTCGCTCCGCTTCCTCAACGCACACAATCACATGCGCTCCTTGGAGCTTATCCCGCTACAATTAAAAGTTTAATTAGTAGATCAAAAATACACTGTGTGGAGTTTTATCACCTTAAACTCCTGCATTATGTGTTTAGCACACACAAAGTGCCTCCATCCCATCTGAGCCATTTTGAACAGATTATCTGCATACAGAATTTCTCTTGACTGCATTAAGACTGGAGATACAAACTCGGAACAAAACAAGGCAGCTGGAAAAAAAAAAAAAAAGCATTTGCATAATATACTGGACATCCTAAGCAAGAAACTAGAATAGTATTTATGTGTAGTGTCTGATAATAAGAATGAAAATGTTGCAGAACGGGGGCTCAAACTGGAACAAGCACATACACTTAAGCCCAAAATTATTCATACCCTTGTCAAATACAAGGAATTTCTTAATTTTTTAAGTTATAGATTAATATTTCAACTTAGATTTGACATAAATAGAACATAGAGATATGCCTGGAGCCATGATCAATTTATATAAGTAAAGTTACATTGTTAAAAGGTGTTGATTTAAACAATGAGCAAAAATCATCATGTCCAAAATTATAGGACAAATAGCTATAGGATATTTAAATAAACACCTTTAAAAATGTAATTTTACTTATATAAATTGGTTATGGCTTCAGACTTTCTTCCATGTTCTATTCATGTCAAATCTGAGTTGAAATACCTATCCATAACTGAAAAATTAAGAAATTCCTTGTATTT
>JAPTGZ010000012.1:15719947-15746265 GCA_029814645.1 Fowleria isostigma
TAGTTGTTGTGTGTTTGTGTGTGTTTGTGTGTGTGTGTGTGTGTGTGTGTGTGTGTGTGTATGTGTGTGTGTGTGGGGGGGGGCAGAAGAAGAGAAAAAGGTGAGTGAAGAGATAGAGAAAGGGAGGTAGAAAGAAGGAGAAAACTCAGCGTGGGAGGAAGAGTGTGTGTATGGAAGAGTATGTGAGTGTGTACTAGATGAAAAGGATAGGGAGAGAGAGAGAGGAGGAGATGGAGAAGGAAATGGAAAAGAGACAGAGTGGGTGAAGGAGAAAGAGAAAGAGTGAATACATTGCAACTGTGTCTGGAATTTTTAAGAACTTTTTTCGCCGGCAGCAATTTCAGGTAGCTGCTGCAGCTTCTCCTCATCCCGGTGTGATGTACAGGTGGCTTTCTGAGCTCATACACATACACAGATCATTCCGTTGCCTGAACCCTTGCCCTCCTCAGTCTTCCCTCCATCTATTTCCATCCTCGTCTCCCTCCATCTCCTCATCCTCCTTTTGTCCCCTCAACTCGTACATTCAAACCCTTCATTCACTTCTTATGTTTCCCGCTCATCTTTTTCTACTTTTCCCCCCTCAACTCTTGTTTCTCCTTCCCTCATTCTTGCTGCGGGGTTGTGGTGGTACCAACAATGTTTATTTTTTTGTGTGTGTTTTTTATTTTACCCTGTCTGTCCTCTGTGCTTGTCACATAACCGGTTTCTGCATATTTACTGTATAAGCACCACTGTGGCTGATGAGCACGGCCTGACCAAACACTTCTATTATCTTAATCGGTTTGCATATTTGTTATTCTTGGACTCAGTGTCACTAATAATGGAAAAACAGAAAAGAAAATGGGACCGTTTGACACAAAAGTGTGTTTTTCAGAGCTGAATCATACAAATTTCTTATGATATGGAGTGAATAATGTGGGAAACAACAGGGACACATCACACCTATAGAAAGCAATAAAAAGTTAAAAACAACACCACACATAAAAACACTTAAATACATGTGTTTTGTTTTTGTTTTTTTTTACATGTATTGAAGTGTTTTTATGTGTGGTGTTGTTTTTAACCTTTTATTGCTTTCTTACATTGGACCTGAGTACGAATTTCGCTCTGTATAACTGAGTGACAATAAAGAAACCTTTGACCTTTGACCTAAAGCTAGTACACTTAAGGCCAAAATTATTTATACCTCTGTCAAACACAAGGAATTTCTTAATTTTTTTTCAGTTACAGATTAGTATTTCAACTCAGATATGACATAAATAGGACATGGAGGAACGTCTGGAGCCATGTAAAAATCACCATCTCCAAAATCACTCATATCCCAGTGATACCAGGACAAATAGCCATAGGATGTTTAAATAAACGTCTTTAACGGTGTAACTTTACTTAAATAAATGTGTCATGGCTCCAGACTTTCCTCCATGTTCTAGTCATCCTCCTAACACCCTCTGTCCTCATATGTGGACAAGAGTTTCACAGCTTTACTCAAACAAAAAACAACCATAAAAACTGTCCACTGTAAAGGACGTTCCCTAAAAAAAATAAATAAAAATGCATCTGAAAACTGGTGCATCATGATGGTTCCAATATAAGCAGTTATTTTATTAAATTACTAATCTGTAACTGAAAAAAAAAAAAGAAAATTCCTTGTATTTGACAGAGGTATGAACAATTTGGGGCTAAAGTGTATATCATCAGATTCCCTCTGAATAGAAATATTGTCACAGCAAAAATCTTCATGTCATGTCTTGGCCATAATTATCAGAATAATTATCAAAACAATATTTTTTTAAATATAAATTTGGAGGCTAAAATTTATCTCTTGAGTGAGAGCTGAAGAAACCACACAGTTACTTCAGGATTCAAATAGGAATATATAATTATATATTTCAGAGGAGGAACATTTAAAACAATTGCAAGTATTAAACAATTTCAAACTTCAGTAAAATCAAGAAAATACAAAGTATAAATCAAAGTAAATAAAATTAGCTCTAAGGCTTCAATTAAAAATAATTTATTGCCATGATGTTATTGCAATATAAAATTTTATGATAACATTTATTATCATTTTGTAGCCGAGTCTCTTGATAGCAATAAAACACCTGAATTCAATGTGTCCCAATACTTTTATCCATATACATTTACAATGAAATATTGAAATCTCAGTGTCAAATTTTAGGAAACAAAACTTCTAAAGGTCAAATCTAATTAAGCACAATTGCATAATTCGCAATGCAATATTTATTATCAACTGTAAGAGTTGAAAAAAGATAGCGATTTGCTGGTCACAGTAAATATGTACCACCTATAGCTGGAAAAAGCAAAAAAAGTGGCTGAATTTTGTGAATAAATTTAAAAAGAATGCCACCGTCAAGTTTTTACTGATGAATCTTTTTATAAAAATCAAGCAAAATGTGAGTCTTTGCTTGTCATAATTATTAATTATTAATTACAAGTTAGAAAAATGACATAAATGGCTGTAAAAACAATATCAGAATGCTAAATGTAGCTATTATTGTGGCTGATAATCACCTTCTCTTTAATCCATAATAAAGTCAGGAATTTCTAGTTGTCAAGTAATGACACACCTTATAGCTAAAAGAAAAAAAGGTTAAAAAAAAGAGGCAGGCATTTGTGAGTAAAGTATACAAAATGTTAGTCAAGTTCTTACTGATCAGTCTTTTTATAGAAATCAAGCAACATGTGAGTCATTGCTTGTCATAATCATTAATTACTATCAATTATAAGTTAGAAAAAAGACAAAAATGGCTGTAAAAACAATATCAGAATGACAAATGTAGCTATTATTGTGGCTGATAATCATCCTTTCCTTAATCCATAATAAAATTCTTTAAAATTTGCTGGTTGTCATTGTAATATGTACCACCTATAACTGAAAAAGGGCAAAAAAAGGCAATAAAAATAAAAATGGCAACAAAAAGTGTTAGATAATTTTGAGTAAAGTAAACAAAATGTCACAGTCAAGTTCTTACTAATCAGTCTTTATAGAAATCAAGCAACATGTGAGTCTTTGCTTGTCAAAATGATCAATTATTGTCAATTATTATCAATTGTAAGTTAGAAAAAAGATAGAGCTGGCTGTAAAAACAATATCACAATGACAAATGCAGCTATTATTGTGGCTGATAAACATCTTCTTCTTAATCCTCCTTAATCCATAGTAAATAATTTGCTGCATGTTAGTGTAATATGTACCACCTTATAGGTAAAAAAGGCAAAAAATAAAGTAGATTTTTTTTTGAGTAAAATCAAATTACACTTTTAAATTTTTATAAATCATTCTTTTTATAGAAATCAAACATGCAAGTTTTTGCTTTTCATTTGTTTTGCAGCTGGACATGTAAATTTCTATATCCACTAGTGAACTCAAACTTTACTTAGGGTCTGTGCCATAAAAAGATGCAATATCTCTACACCCTGATGACTGACATTCTTCACTCTTTCTCCTTTCTGCTAAGATTTCTCAAAACACAAAATCCCCCTTGTATACATTGTGCGAGGGCCAGAGGCCAGCTGCAGATCCGATTACTGGCCCTGGTGAAAAAGGGCGTAACTCTAGCCACTAGAGCTGCAGCCATGTAAAATTATGATCTCCATACATTTTTATCGCCTTTTTTTTTGAGTATAGTGAAATCTCATTACAGCACATACATCATTTTGTGCGCTCTTCACTGAAGAGAAAGAGTAAAGGAAGATGCAAGAGGGAGAAGTAAAGCAGAGTGGAGCTGCTTTGGGAGCGTCGGGACACCTGAGGCTATGGTTTATGACATCTGCACGCTTTGTTACAAACACAACATGGTGACAAAGATGGGAAGAAAAGAGGCTGCTTAGGCATCACACGGTGCTTCTAAATCTAATTATTGGTTTTATTACGTGTCCTTAACAGAATTTGTTTTTATTGCTGCTACTTTTATGGAAACATGATAAGATGACTCTCTGCTGGAGTTTTTTTGTCAGTAAAGCAGAAAGTAATATATCCGCTACCTGACACTTAACACCGCATCTATTGTTGTGAAACACGACCTGACTTTGTCACATTTGCTGTTGAAATACTCGGACGCAAAAAATAAAAAGAATCGCAACAGAAAAGGGATTTCCACAAATGGCTCTCGGCGTTTAATATTCATTTAAGGTTCTGATAATTGGGGAAAGACAGCACATCTGTTTCCTTATCAGGCATCGACCATTGTAGAATTATTAGTTTAGTTTTGTTGGAAGTCGGAATCAAAGAACTTATCTTCACAAGAACTTGTCATGACAGCTTCATTTAAAGGGAGGTACCTTAAACTTGTTTCTGCTGCAAAACAAAACTCTTCATCAGATAAATGCTTTAAACTCCTTGGGCCTAAAAAGACGACTGTTTAGGATTCCGCGACGGGGAAGCAATGAGGATATTAGTGTTTATGTCTGAGTCTTTTTATTAACTGGTAAGGAAGCTCCTCCGCATGGTGTTTGTTTGCCATTTTAAATCAACTCTCCAAATATTTGCTTCGAATCCTGTGTGGTTTGAGTTTTGCATCCTGTGAGCGTCCAGATACAGAAGATGTTGCGATATTGCCCACCAGCATGCACACAAACACATGTAAGCAAAGAACATATACACATACACCCACGCATGCTGACCCTTTTCTTATACAAACGTACGAAGATCCTGCACTAGCCAAGTCACAGCCATGTTTTGCCTGCAAACATTCCTCTACATGTCACTTAAAAATCATTTTCCTATATGCTGCGGTTACATCGGATGCCAAAAATGTGTATCTCTCTGTACAATGATTTGACTTCATTTAATTAAATGATGGATGTAACTATATTGATGGTCTTATAAGCTTACATCAAAAAAATTATTTGAACAGTATTTACTATAAAAAAGCAACATTAAACCATCTCAATCTGATCTTCCAGGCTGTAAAATTGTGCATTTACTGAATGTTAATGTATCTGACAAAAAACTTTTGACATGCCTAAAAGTCATGAGAACATATGTAACATCTGCAGGAAAATGTTGATGAGGGGTCGGCGTAGGGTCAACATAGAGGGTGGTGAACTGGCAAACTACAACACTTTCACAATGAGGTATTGTAATTATGAATATGACAGCAGGTCAAAACAACTGACAACTATGTACTTAAAAAGAGGCTTTTTCCTCAACTTGGAGCTGTAACTTTATTTCAATTTGTCACAGATCTACAATTTAGAACAGCAGGACATCTGCAAGTAAAGACAGCAGCTGAAGCGAGTATCCTCTGTTGGTATTTGGAGGTTAAAGGTCGTATTCCGTAGACAGAAAGCAGACTTAACTGAGCGAGGTTTCATGTCAGGGCCGCAGTTAAGCAACAGAAGAGGCCGTTTCCTGAACTTGACCCGGTGTCCATCAGGCCACCCTGTCCTGCAGGTACTGAAGGAGTAAGTCAGCCAAGGGTCACGGTGTCAAACATGTGCAAGAGATGGTGAAATAGTGCAGTTTTGCACATGTGTGTTTGCATGACGGGAGCGTTGAGTAAAACGTGTGAAAACTACAGGAGCGCGTCTGGCAATCTGGTGTGAAATGACACAGAACAATTAAGGATTATGTGAACTATCAGGTCCATCTTGCTGGGACATGCAGGTACAGATCACTTCATCCAGCTGGTGAGTAGAGCAGAAGGAGAGAGAAAAAGAGAGAGAGCAGGAGACGGGGAGTGAGAGAATGTAGGGGTATAATGTCATCCCACAACCCCCCATTTGACACTACAAGGGAGGCTTTAGTCAGTCTAAATAATCCATGCTGTTCCATTAAATTTGCAGACTAGCTTCCCTAGTTCCTGTGTCAAAGCTGAAAGAAAAAAAAGGGAGGGGAGCTGGGAGATGAGAAAGAGGAAGTTAGATAATGGTACTGAGTAAACTCAAGCAACTGACTGACGTTAAGAGTTAAACTATGTGAAAGGCTGAATTAGGGCTTATTTATGCTCTACATTGACGATGCAGACGGACACGGATGGAGTGTTCTGTCCGTCTTCTGTGTACACTAAGTGCGTAATTCTGTCCATTTTCCAGGCGCTTGCGGATGCGTACCCGGATAGACGAAAAAAGAGCAGCACCACTGGAACAGTGGAGGCAGGTTTTGAGATTTGAACGGAATAATTTCCAAAAACAGCAGCTTTCAAATAGCGACGATGTGAGTTAGTGAAAAACTGCTGACACTTATGACAACTACCCTTCTGAATATGATAAGTATCACATTAGTATTACCTCCTCTGTTGTCACCCTGTTTGTTATTATTAACTTTCTTCTTCTCAAAAAACTTTAATCTTCATGATATTTGGCCATTATAGTAATTTTTTATTACATAGCTATTTATTTGCTCTTTTATTGTGTTTTATAACAAGTCTATTTCCATCTTGCTTGGTTTTATTGTTTTATTATAATAGTGTGTATGTCCATTTTACTTACGAGTTAATTGTGTTTTATCATATCAAGTGCTTATGCTCCACATGTGTCCTTAAGTTTGTGTACTGTGTGCCACTTTAAATGTTGACTAGGCACCTAAGCTATTGCACTTTTTTTTCCCAATGTGGTTTTATACTGCAAATGGCAATAAACTGAACTGGACTGACGTATAAAGGCAGAGACGCATGACAACGTTAGAAAGGAACGTACCTATTTAAGTGCATAAAATGGGCATAAATGAGCCTTAAGATGTCCAGTCTTGAGAAATGAAATGGTTTTAAAAGAGAATGAGTCAGAGAAAGAAAGAAAGAGCTAAAAGGAGACAGAACGACTATCCCGGGCCGAGGCTTTGAGTGACACCGATTTCCTCATGATTGCCTACTTCACTGCCAAATCCCTCCCCCCTTCCCCAGCGCATGAAAAACAACTACTTGGAGTGTGTAGGAAGCCACCAGTGTGACATGCATTGTTGCAGTGTATTGACTTGTTGCTCCTGCTACGTTTGCTTAGCGGTCTTGAGGCCCGATCAATAGACTCTGAGCTCTGAAGCCTTGCTAATAAGGGCCTGCAGCCATGCAGGGTCAGCCTTATGCGAAAACTTGAAGAAAAGAAAAAGAGGAAAGGAAAATGTAGAACAAGAGAAGGAGAAACATAGGGGCAAGGAAAAGAGAAAAAGAAAAACTTTGCGGGATGATGATGACAGCCTAAGCTAATCGCCTAAGAATTCTCCATCAGTTAATCGTTTTTTCCTTTCCACTGGAGGTAAACTCATGTGGAATTCTCTCTTTTTCTTGGCAGCAGTGTGGGCGTCAGGCACCATGAGAGATGCAGATTGCTGCTTCACCTCTACTTTCCGGTGAACCACGGTTCAAAAGTCAAGGGGCATCTGGGCAGCTTTGGGACTTTCAGAAATGCAAGAGCCAATCCATATTTGCAAAATGCAGTTGTTAGACCTCAAGAGGACCCATGGTGCTTGACATGTATATCGAAGGAAAGCGCTAATCTGAAGCATGTTAACATGATTATTCAGAGGGTAATTTTATGGCAAGCTTTTTAAAAAGCAACTCTAGAAAGACACTTTCTTAATGACACAATATGGTGTAATGCACAGCATATGATTTGGGCCATTAGATGTCTCTCATTCAAAATATTAAAAAAAAAACATCAATGATGGCATATGTACAGTCATGAAAAAAAATATTAGACCACCCTATGCTTTCTTTAATTTCTTGTTCATTTTAATGCCTGGTACAACTAACGGTGCATTTGTTTGGGCAAATATAATGATAACAACAAAAAATAGCTCATAAGAGTTTAATTTAAAAGCTGATATCGATCCATTTTCCATGGTTTTCTTGGTAATAACCAAAATCAAATAAGTTCTTTCATCAATAGCTATGACATTGTACTGACAAAAACAGTGCTTTTAAGGCACAGTGTTAAACAGTTCAAAACATTACACAGACTCTACTAGTTGAGGAAGAAAATAAACAGCTTTTTTACCAACATGTCACCAATTTGCAATCACTGCAAGTCTGCAATTGGCAACTTCACGCACTCTCTCTGGTCATGCAGTCAACTTTACTCATAATGGAAGAATATTTTTCTTTATTTTTCAGAGGCTTTTGGGAAGCACTGGGATCCAGATCCACTCATTGCCATCATTGGGGCTTCTAGTACTTTATCGTCAGCCAATAAATATAAGAAAGTTGCTGTTTTGTTTGTGATTGCTAAAAAGTTGATCCTGAGAGTGTGGAAGAAAGATTCGGTGCCCATGTTTGACTTTTGGTTGGGGGACTGGTAAACACGCTGCATCTGGAAAGATTGAAGTATTATAATGATGATAGAGGCAATGTGTTTGACCAGATATGGGACCCTGTGTTCAAATTTTTTCAATGAGGTGACTGATGCAAGTAACTGTCCTTGCTGTTTTTATTTTGTACACTTTTTTTTTTTGTTAAATTGAAATACAATTACTAATTTGTAGCATATTAATTTATTGCTGTCAGGACTGTGTTGCTGTAAATTCTTTGATGTGCAGTTTTTGTTCTTTTTTTGGGGTGGGCACTTTTCTATCATTCTTTGTAAAATGTAAAAATGAAGAAATATATATTAAAAAAACAGTGCTTTTAGACATTCTATGTTTTCTTTTTTGTCTGTTTTAGTCACATGATACACACAGGCGTTAGTACCTGATTGCATAACCATTGTTTTTGATTACTTTTGATTGTCTAATAATTTTTTCCAAGACTGTAGAATAGGATCATGGGAGATGTTTAAGAAGGAAATGTATAAACTTTTAATCACAGTATATTTTGTGATGTATATTTACGTTTGTCACTTCATCCTAATACAAAAACCACAAGTAATGTGAAAAGTGTGTGTTTAGATCCCTCTAATAATGAGATTAGAGGCCAGAACACACTACATAGCCCTTACACCCTCCCACTGAAAGCAGGAAGAAGAACTGACAGTGGTCGCTAAAATCACAAAAGGTCATTGCTAGAACCAGTGTTTGTTTTGTGTGGTTTGGACTATTGTCACATGATAGAACCCACTCCATCTGTAGATAAGTATCAATTATTCTGCACTAGGAAAACACAGTTCTTATTTTCAGATACATACACACTAATGAAAATTGTATATGACAGTACCCTTCTACAAATAGACATCTTACCTCCACACTGTACATTTACCATTAGTAAAATGAATAAAGCACCAATGATAAATGATTAAACATAAATTAAAATACTAAGATATCACTATAACAATATGACACAAACTAAATGAAATATAATTATCAGCTTTGCTTATGTTTCATAAGATGTAAATTTACTTAGTACAATACGAGACCTTTAATAAACTTGTTTGCATTCTTTCATTCCACCTTTTCAGCTTCTATAAATCAAAACTTTTCTCACAATACCTGCAAAACACTAAAACTTAAAATACTGTTTAGTCTACAGTTCCATTACTTATACACTACCTAAAAATAAAAATAATAAACAAATAAAAACTCCAAATTCTGTGAAGGACAGGATACTCCCTGGAGTTTGGTGACATGTGCAAGTTTAACAAATGCATTGTTAGAGGATATGAACAGATTTTTTTTTTGTTTGTGGTCAAGTCAATCCACCTGGTCACATCGGTCCTGATGCTGAAACGGAGATGGGCATCTATTCCCTTGAATAATCTCTATCTGTGGCTGTACATTCTGCACATCACAAGCCCACTGTGGAATGGTATGGGAAATTCATGTGGGAACTGTCCATCAAATATTAACGATCAAGTCGAGCGGAGAGGGTTTTCTATCTGCTTTTTCCCCTGGCGTCTATGGTCACCGCCACACTATGAGACTTCCAAAGAACCAAAGAGAAAAGAGAAAGACGGAAGGAGACAAAGGGCAAAGAAGGGTAAGGAAAAGGCTAGAAGGGTGTATAGGTGTTCGATATTTTCTTTTGAGCGGCCAAAGCCAGGTTAGATTCAGCAGGAGCAGGGTCTTGATACACAGGTCCCAGGGTGTAAACACAAACTTGTACACTGTTTGTGTCATTGTTTTTTCTCTTTCTCAATACTTCTTTCTGTTGTGTTGTCTGCTGGCGATGTGGGATTCTTGTGCCCGGTGACAGATGTGAAGGCGAGGTGGCTTTTTACTGGCACTGGAGCTTTTAGTTTTATTCTCATAGTTTTTTTTTTTTTTTTCCAACAAACTCAGGGCCAAAACTATAAGCAACACTGAACTGAACTGACAGACTTTAGTGAAAAATGATGTGCAAAATATTAACTTTATGAGATGAAAATGAAGACTTTTCTCTGGAGAAACAAAAGCCCTTGAGGGTAATGGCTGAAGTGAGAGGTCTTTTTTTAGAGAATGTAAATCAGATGGTACAAAAATAAACCATGAAAAGGAGAAAGTACCGAACAAGGCCAGAAACAAATGCTCATACTTCCATGTAAATATTCAAACCCTTATAAAGAAAGAAAAAAAACCCCAAACAAACCACATTATAATGGAAAAATATTTAAGCAGCTTGTCAATGGGGCCCTGTTCTCTGTCTTGGCCACAACCCTCACAACACCTCCCTGAAATACCAACATCCACCATCACAGCATAAGTGGAAGTGCAGGGTCAGCAGCGTCCCCTCTGGCCTTGCTGACCAACAGATATTCTAATAATCACCTTCCTTCTGTACTGTCAGGCCTGGAACCAATGGATCCCTCGTCCTGCCTTCGCCCTCCATCTTCACTTATACTAGGGGCTTTACGGAGCGGTGCTGCTTCGATACATTAAAACTGCTGCCCCATGATCAAACGAGCAAATACCTCCCGGGTCAGCAAAGGGCTACCCCACGTCAGTTAACAATGCAGCATTTAAACATCAGTCGTATGCAAAGCGGCTGGTACACAGGGGAGGAGATGGGCGGCAGGAGAAAGCAGAGAAGCAAGGCCTGGACTGGAGAGATAATGAGCGCCGGAGCACATAGGAGAACATCAGCAGCTATTTAATGCTACCTTGTCAGCTCCTACATAGCTTTATGATGAAAATATAAGATGTAAGGCTCCATCAACATCACAAAACAGATGAACTAATGGCTGAGCGCATATATGTCTGAGTTATAACATAGAGTCAATACGAAATGTTAGACTGCTAAAATATAACAGCTGTATTTCTAAAATATCCCAACCAACACATGGCAGAAAATGCCGTTTTTACAGGAATACTGCCATAGTTGTAGAAAAACATTTCACCTCTGCCAAAAACACTTGGACATCTTTTAATCTTTAAGCTGTTGGTTATTTGTTTCCAGTGGGAATTATTTAGATGTAACACAAAACAGTGGATTAGCCGATAGCACAAAAAACAGCAACAATTCATGATTATCTTTTCATAATGCAACTTTTATGTTTGCTCTTCTTTGTCTTGTTCAGTGAGTTTTAGTGATAATGAAAAAATACTCCTGTTAGATCTGATTAGTATTAGCTTAGGGTTGCCAACTTTGTCTCATTGGTCAGGTGTTTTATTCAATTCTTCATGACATATGATGTCTCAGAGTGTTAGCTTGTATTAAACATTCGCCCATTTAAGTGTATGTTGTTTAGATTGTATTCTGTTGTCTGATTTTTTTTTTTTTTTTTTTTTAAGTTTAGCTGATGTTCTAGTCACATGAATGTAAAGACTGTGTATCTTGCTACAAGCGTTGTGTAGCATTACCGTGACAACACTGATGGTTGCCTCAGGTACCAGGGGCAACTGGGCTTAAGAAGGTACTACTTACAAACACATACTGAGCTGATCAGTTTTAGCTTTATGCGACAAAAAAGTCTATACTACACATTTTGGACATTCATTCTACAAGTCTCTGAATGCTACAGGTGGGATTAACAACCAGTCTTCAAAATGATCTTCTGTCATTTGATGCACTGAAGACTGTGGTGGAGAATATGGTGTAATACATCAATCCAAAATCGCCCTGTGTTCAAGCTAGATGACGTCTGGTGACTGAAGGCTGTGGCATAAGATTCATGTCATTCCTATACTCGGCAAACCTTTTGGTGACCCCTTCATGCCCCATAGGTGAATGCATTCATATTATGAAACAGACCACTCCTACAAAGATTTTCACCTGTTTCTATATACGAATAACACCTGTAAATTACATACCTACATTTTGGGGGAATGCATCATTTTTTAATGTACGGATCCCTTTAATAATGGAGCTTAGAGGTGAAGAGGTGAAGAAGAGTTTTTTTTTCTGGCTTATCCCTCTCTCTCCCTGCCTACTGCTTGGTTAACCGAGTGACCTGCTGTCAAAGGAGCCTTTGTGAGCGCGCTTTGGCGGAAGGCCAATCAGATCCTCCGGCTTGTCTGTCTCAGAGAGGAAAATGGCGCCCCTGGTATGCCATCAGTGGCAGAAATGTGCAGACAGTCTGACTGCTGAGGCAGGCTTGGCTTGCCGTGGCCCTTCCAAAACTATGCCGGAGGAATTACCTGCTTGGCCCTTGGCCAGAGGGACTCATTGTACAAGGGCCATGGTTATTCATCTATTTATTCACTTACACCTCATACACATGGGCACATTCAAAAACATTTCACCTTCTTAAAGTTCATTCCCACAGGTTCTGACAGCATTCTTCTTTGAACCAGCCAGGTATAGTAAAAGTCATGGAAGCCCATTTAAGGAATCTGAGTGAAGGGTTCAGTTGTGTATGGATTTTTGCAACATATCAAAACTGAGTGAAACATTTACTTAAGCTCTATTTTTATTTGAAAAAGCAAACCTCTCATCTTTTTGAAACTTACAAACTACCTTTAAGTACCTTTAAATGACTATATTACCTACTGCCACCACTGTCTATTCTGCATGACTGTATTAGGGCACAATGGAGGTGCAAAATATAGGAACAAGATTTATATTTAAAGTTCAGACTGCATAAGATTCTTGTAAATTTTTATCCTATAACTATAGAAAACATAGTTTCTTTTATCTCGGGGGGAGAGGGGTAAACTTTGGATGGTACTGTGGGAACAGTCTCCCAAATGCAAAGAGGAATCAAACAGTAAAATGAACACAAACACAACAACAAGAATACAAGTTCTGACAGAGCCCTGGTTTATACTAAACAGAGATCACAACCTGCTCACTGTACAATCCCTGTTCATTTCCAGTATACAAAACCTGCCAGAGACAAATACATCTGCTCAACAAAGTGCCACTTGTGACACATCATCGGAGGAAGCAAGTGTTTAGGCTGCTGCTTCAGAAACAAACTTCTGACAGCAGGAGATGATGAAACAGAGCAGATCCCAAATTATTCTTGTGCTCCTCAGAACCTGCTTAACCTGCTGCAGCCTGGAGCGTGCCCCTCACCCTCCCCCTGAGAGAAAGAGAGAAAGAAAGCACAGAAAGGGCCAGAGAATCTAGAGGAAAGAAGATAGAAAAAGGACTGCAGGGTAATACGGGAATGCTAGAATATTTAATATTACTTAGAACAGTAACGCTCCACTAAGCAACCTCAATCTCTTCCATTGTTTACTACTGTATAGAATATCTACGTGCGCACAAACAAGTCCACCTCGCAGACGAGTGTTTCCTCAAGTACTGTCACTTACTGTACTGCGCAAACACATTACAAATAACACACTCATCTGATCATAAACCTGCACATGTTTAGACCCAAACAGAAATGGCATTCTTGGCAGTGCTCACGTGTGTCTGCGAGCTCAACGGGTGGGGTGAGGATAGTCGAGACTTGCTCATTTCACACTGAGAGGTGAGCCAGAGAGCAGTAACAGAATCTAGCCATAAAACATGGAGGGAGTGGAAAACTGGTAGGGTGGGGTGGGTGGAGGGGCATGACTATAGCCCATGGTATAGTATGTGTCCAACTGCCACCTCTTTTAGACTCCCTCCCACATAGTCTTTCTCACAGTTATCCATTATCAAAACCCCCTGTCTCCGTGGGCATGTCTGACACACAAGAACCCTCTGGCATGGCGGCTCTAACCCTGGGCGCCTGATGTAAACAAAGCAGGTGTAAATGTACCAACAGAATTGATTATTACCTCCGCTTATTGATTTCTTTGGATTTACAGATTGCGTTTGTGCGTTTTAAAGTCTCCTTAAGATCACTCAGGTTTTACGACAAGCTGATTTAGATCTTTAACGCTGTTGTCACGACATTTATCAGATTTCCTTAGTACATAAATGTCATTTCACAATCTAAACAACCGAACAAAAACTGCAACAAAACCTTAAAATGGTTGCGGTTACTGTAACAATAAAAAGAAATAAAAAAGAAAAAAGGAAAAATTACTTATTGGTCTAAACCTGTCAGCATGGATCTCTTGATATTTCTCCTTTAGAACTCAAGGTCTCTTTTAATTTAACCCTTTCAGTTCTATGGCATTATCAAAGTCTGGGGTTCTCAGAAGGGGGTCCACACCTCAAACGGTGCCAGTGTCGACAGAAATAACCCTTATCCCCATCTTCCCCTTCATTTGGGTTAAGTGCAGTCCACGCAGGGGGAGGTAGTTCCACATGAGAGGAAAAAGAAGAGGGGGAAAAAAAAAAAGAGAGAGCATGATCTAGGTTTTTTTAAAAGGTGAATAATCCTGTCAGTGGCACCAAACTAACATTAGCAGGACAGTTACACAATATGTATTAGATAGGTAAGACTTCTGAATCTCCTCGTCGGAAAAAAAAAAAACAACAAAAACGGGGTCATCAGACAGATCCAGAGGGCATTCGTTTGTCAAGTGTTCCAGTGTGTGTGCCATTCTGAATGTGAAGCGGATTTCACGGGTTATTCTATTCTCGTCTCCAGGCCACAGTGGTGTGTAAAATGAGAGGGAATGCTATGTTTTGGGAAATCTAATTTGAGGCCTGTGTTTGTTTTCTCGGCCTTATTTTGCAACCGGGAGGCTGGCTCCATAGCGGCACAACTCTCTTTTCCCCTAGTTTCACAACAACTATGTCCAATACTAACATCCAACAAAAAAAAAACAAAAAACCTTCTACTCAATTGAGGCAAGGACAATATGATGACACGGGTCCCTTTTACTTTTCTGTTCACTCGTTTCTCTCGGTTTCACCACAGAATTAAGCAGATAGTTAATTGGGAGGTTATTCACCATGTCACAGCAACATATGCACACATACATACATATAGATGCATTTAAAAACACAAATATTAGCAGCCATCTTTTGGCAGCTAATTGCATCGTGCTCCCTGTGGGAGGAGAGAGGGGTCCTCGGTCGATAATTAATCCTCGTTTGGAAAAGTAAATGACATTCATTAGGAGGGAATTGAGCCAAGTGCCATTATTTACATGGCAATAATCTGGAGCGTGCTGGTGGCGCTCTTTTAATGTTACAGAAATAACTCTGGGACAGGGGACAAGTACAGTTGCGTTCCTGCCTTTTTTCCCGTGTCTTCGCACCAAGGAACAATTAGGCCCAGGCGAACAGATGGGGACGCCTCTGAGTGAGAAAGCTCCTCTGAACAACTCTTCATCTCCTTCTTATCTCACTCCCTCATCCACATGCACTCAGGCATGCAAAGGCACATACACACAAATACACAGGCAAAAATAAAGGCAAATACACTAATCTGAGCTTGCACTTCAGTGAGATACATGCACACACATTCAGGCACAAAAGAGCATAGTGAGCTAACTTTTAACATTAACTGTTGAAAGACAAGCCTCTTACAAGAGGCCAAGCAGGAAGAACTTTGAAAATGTGGGCACACTAAAAACAGTGTGCTTATTCACTCATTGCTTTTCGGTATTGATAAAAACAAGGTTCTATGTGGCAAATGTCATCTACTTTCTACTAAGAACACTCTGTTTTGATATACCAGTTTTTATTTACTTGTGAAGTCCGTAGTTTGAAATTCTAATAAGAAAACTTCATATTCCTGAATCATTATGATAGTACATGCACATGCCTTGTACATATTTACCAAACAAAACACGACCAATAGACATATGTGGTAATACTACTTGGGCTGGCATGATGATCAAAATGTTACATATGGGTCATTTGTTACATGACTCGAAGGTTTTTCACAACGCTACTCGCCACTGTACAATACACTGTTATGGATGTAGGCAAGACTGGAAAGCGATGAATGCAGAGACAAAGCAGATTCATATCAAAATGGATCACAACAACAACAACTCTACGCTTCTGTTATGAAAAAAACAAAGAGAGAAAATGCATAGAAGCAAAAATAATAATTTTATTTGGTCAAAATATTTTGTTTAAAAAGTAAATCAATTCAGATTCACCTCAGGTTTATGTCTGTAGTATTTCTAAAACTCTTTCAAACACTAACATTAAAATGTATTGTGTTTTGTGTGCCAAAGTCAAGTCTGTGTCACTTTACAACACTTCGCCCCTGCAACTCACTTAATCTCTTTTGCGGATCTTCCTCTTTGCTGACCTGGATTCTACAGGGTTTCTCACTATCAGGCAGCAGGTCACTGATATGAAAACTTACACACCTGTTATTGTCCAACCTGTTACCCATCTTTGTCCCGCTAAGTACAATGATTAAGGTATCAGTCCTTGGGGAACCAGGTGACAAAACAGGAGACAGAACCGAGCGTATAGATCATAGCCTCATAGTTTCAGTGTGCCCTTTGCCTCAGTGGACATAGGGGATTGTCCCTACTGCCTCTGGTCATGCCAGTAGACAGGGAGTGATCCATCAGACAACATAACCCCTCCTTCACCCATAAGATTAGGTAACAGCATCTTGTGTTTGCTGACACCAAGGAGGCAGCCGTGAGGCCCCGTAGGGCCTCCTCCTCCATCATATTCTATTACATTTCCCAAACAATGAAACCTGTCAAAAAGACAAATACTAAATATCTCTTCATCCGTCCTTATTCTCACAACTCAATCTTAATCCATCCCTAAACTAGTTATATTCATAACAATAAGTAAACCATGTCGGGTTACAAAAAAAACACCTACACAATGGAACTTAGCATTATTTTGCAACTTTTTTGCTCTTTCCATAACTACTGAATTAATGAATGCATAATGGTGTCCATTCTGTAAGTGATCTTTGTCTTCCATTAGTGACCAAACTTAAAATTAAGCCTTGCCCTCTTTCCTCCCTCGACGCTGACCAGATGCCAGGCTGATATTTTAGCTATAGGGAAGACTGGGGCCTTGCATGACCTTTCATGGACCGAAGGGAAACTTCCCAGAGAAATCCGATAAGAGCCAAGGTGCAGGCCTCGCTAATTCGTTCGTCTAGCTTGCCACACTTCTACGACCTCTTTTCCTTTAGCCACCCCCCCACTACCCCCCAATCGATCTGCTTATCTCCTGAGATCAAAGGCTCACACCGCCGTTGTACATTTAGCCTCAACTGGGTCCTCCCACATCATGTCTAAATATTAATGATAATAAAGTCTCACACCCATCTCTGTGTCAGGCAATTACAGCCAACATTGATCCTCAGCTCTCTGCTCCAATTAGAACTCAGCACTCGTAATGCGTCCTGGCACATCAAAGGATAACAGCCATTGATCCACTCCTGGATCTTAACATTTACCGTTAGAAGAGAGGGGCAGGGATGTGGCGTGGCTGTGGGGGGAAGCAATATTCTGACTCGAGAAGAAGAAGAAGAAGAAGAAGAAGAAGAAGAAGAAGAAGAAGAAGAAGAAGAAGAAGAAGAAAAAGAAGGGAGGAAAATAAATCATTTTATCCAGCCAGTCAGGTAAAGGAAGTGCTGCAACTCAGAAGGTAAAAACATTGCAGAAAGGGCTCAATAATAATGGACATTCTGATTGTTTGGAGGGCTTCTTGCTTCCTGGAAGACGCCTTCACAACACCAAACACTAGATATCTTTCTTCTTTTCTATTAGAACAGATGTCTCACAATTTTAAAATATCAAATGTTACATAAAACGTATTCAGAAAGGAGGCAAATAAGGTCTAAAGACAGGCTGAAACATCTACTGACAGTTAACCTCAGGGACAATAAATCTTCAGCTGCCTATTACCTCATTCTTGCTGCCAGACTCTCAATATAATGCTAATTTTACATATATCAATGACCTTCTAAGTTGAGAAAATCAGATTTAATAAAACCAAACTTGAGGACAAAATCTCTGGGAATTTCTGATGAGGTTTGTTCGACATGGGTCTCAGCGGAAGGCAAGAATGACTTCAGTGAAACATGAGTTAGCATGTCTCCGCCCACATTTATGTCTTTAGGCCAACTAACCCTGACAGTTGACCTTTCTGACACCTTAAAGTTTGAGAATAGGGAAACATTTTACAACACTGTATAGCACACAATACACCAGTCTCCAGCAAAAACACGGTCAGAAAGAGAAACAGAAGCAACAACGGGGTAAAATTCGACCCATTGACTCAATAGACAGCGACACGTCACCATTAAACCAGGGACATTCCTTGCACAAATGAAGCTAAACAATCCCACTGTTGACACCATTATTTGACAGGGCTTGTTATGCGCTTTCTCTGCTGGATTGATAGCTCTGATAGTCCCGGCTTCGGGCACGACCTCACAGCTGCCTTTGTCACAGAGCTGGAGGAAGGATTGTCCATTGCTTGGCCTTACAATGTGACTCTTCATGGCACCATAATACACTGAAATACTGTGCAAGTGGAATGTAACCCAGTTGTTTGTATACCTACAACTAATTGACTAACCGTGACTGGTTTATTGAGACCAAGTTGAAATTTGCTGTGTAATAAGATAACAGAAGAGAAGAAATGAAACACAGGCAGAAAGAAATATATTTATCTCCTTCAAATTCAGTAATAGTGTGAACATGGGTCTCGTATGGAACAACACCTCGGTAAGTTGTGGACTGGTGTCATGACATAATGAGGTTCATTCCAAGGTCAAGCCACATGAACTATGTTTCCAAGTTCACTGTTCATATTTATGGCATAAGCGGATAGCTGAGACACTCGGCTGTTTACACCTGTGTCTGGCATACATCTCCAAACTCCAGCTGACCACATTTATCTGGATTTCATTAGTACCTATCTCACCTCTGCCAGAATATCTACACACAATTATTACACCAGCTTACCACCAAAATACTGCCATTGTTTTGTACAGAGTAACTATGAAAACAGATATACTTCAAGTGCTAATATCCAAGATGGTTGCTCATATACAAGTATGGACTATTCCAATTCTATGTTGGTTATTTTCTGTTTTTTCAAGGGTTGGTGCAATGTCGTTAAAGCATGCACTGTATTGCGCATTGAAGACATATTTTCCTGTTATGTCCTTAGTAGTTGTTCCTTTTACATTGCGTTCCAGAATCATGATTCCATCTCCATCATGGCTTTGTTGCTACCTCCAGAGGCATTAAAAAGCTGCGATAAAGGTGGGACCAACTGATCCCACCATTTTGTTCATACAGACGTCGTTCTGGAAAAAAGGCAAAATATTCCTGCAACTGAAGTGCTGCGTAAAAGGGGCTAGTGACACATCGGGATGCATTAGTGTTCACACTACAAAAGAAATGTGCACCTAAGACCAGCTCCAAGATTGGTGTGAAGAGATCAGATCACAGTGCATCATGGGAGGGCTGGGTGATCAGGCCACCAGATCATATGACGATGTTTTGAGGCAAAAATCACCATCCATGATCTGTATCGCAATTGTATAGCTCTTATAAAATATGAGTCACAACTACAATTATGTTCTCAGGTCTTTCTGGCTGTGTGTGATGAGTTTTTGTTGTTATCTGACTATAAACTATGATCTGTTGTATCATTTCAGATCAAATTAAAATGTCTTACAGTCCAACATCATGATGGTTGTCTCACTAGTATTTGGTATAGTCCATTATTGTATCATGCATTTCAAAAACCAAATGCAAACATGGTCTCTAAATGTCCCGTCATTGAGAATAATTCTGCTGCTAAAGATGTTTAAAATGTTTAGAAAAATGACTCAAAAATTTCCACTAGACATCTTCACAATTCCACTTTTGCAAACCAGACATTCAGTATAATCATACATAAATCAAATGCTAACCACTAAACTTCAACAGCCTTAAGCCGCTTATCAAAGTCTATAAACCCTTATCATCCTAAGCCTTCTTTTAGTATTTGTTTATGTGTATTTTTCCTTCTTCTCGACCCGCTGTCCTCTGGCTGTGGTATCCCTCACTATTATACGGTTTGCTAACATGGTGCTTTGCTTCGACTGTACCTCCGTCTCTACCAAACGATGTAATTAAAGATTGGTGAAATGAAACCAGTGTTTAGAAATGGTTTATGTCAAGTCTGTCCTGAAATGCTATACCACAGGGGAACTTTTAGATGGGACGGGTGTGTGTCCATGTCTTGTTAAATAAAATAGAGTCTTGGCTTTACGAGTTAAGCAAAAACATCAAGCCGACAGAACCTCGGTGTCAGCCAGGTCAAAAGACAAATCAACGACACAATGCAGCGCAGCAAAGATGGAAGCAAAACATTTGTTGAATATCAGACTCCTCGCATGTGTGTGATACTCCGTGATGCAGTCAGGTCAGCTGAGGAGACTGAGGGGATTGGCGGGCTCCACAAACAGGCTGGGAAAATGACACTAAGATGCTAGGCCAAGACATCAATGTCCTCACAACTTCCCTTCAACACTAAAGCAATGTTAGCCCTGGCGCCATCTGAATATGGGGTGGGGGTTAAAGTTTACACAATGGCTGACAGGATGTAACCATGTGACCAAGCAAAGACTCCAAAAATAAACAAAAGGTGCCCTATATTTTGAGAGGAAAGAGTTTTCAGGTCTCTAAATGATGGTTTATAAAAATATGGAATTTGTATAGATAATTTCTCTTATAGCTATATATGGTATTTGAAATGTTATTTTCAATAAGCTCTATGTTGTAAATTATTTTTCATCATTTATGCTTAAAACAAATAGTGTTGCAAAGACTGTACAAGTGCAACAAGTCAAAGGTGAAAAGTTCACAGATCCTCAATGACCGCAGCACCATATAATTAAAGAAATAATGAGCACAAGGCCATGTGATATTCACAATTTTCTGGTTACATTAGTTTCATTAATGTGGTAAGCTCATAAATCTGTATTTATTTTTGCCAGTGGCATAGAATATAATTCAACCTGAAAATAACACACTATTGAAGTAATGACTTGGTAGGTCAGCAGTTTTCATTTTCACAGCCCTGCAAAAGCTTTGGAAAATACAAGATGAACAACTGAATTTTTTGACTGTGAAGAAAAACTGGATGTTTGTAAATAATAATAAATATTTTATTACTACAGGGATACTTGCAAATTCCAGACAGAAAACAACAAACATTTAAAAAAAGTGGTCAGTTCTATTAAAACCCTGCTTGTGTTACTGACCATAAAAGGTGTTGGCTGCTGAATCTTAGAATATAGAAAAGGAAAAATGTTTCACTGCTTCTTCTGTGTAAGTTTGTTTAAGCTGAGACAGATCACGATGGGATGATGTTGACCCTTGAGGTGCAAACTAAGATTCCTGTCGCCACAGAGACGTGAAGATCGTGGTATGAGCGGGGAAATCTTCCTTCCAGCTGGCAGCCGGCCTGGCCTAGCACCAGGGTGCTCAGCCAACAGTTTCGTTCCTCTGTTAGACCCCCCTCCAACACCTCGTCCTCCACAGACCACTGGATGCCAGTGTGCCTGGCTGGTATGGGCCAAACAAGCCCCAACCATCAGGCCAAAGGGGCAACAGAGCTTCTGCCAGCTGGGCCAGCACTTCACGGCCGAGCACCACTCTCCAAACAAACAGTGCAGTGGGCCACAAGCCCACAAGGCAACATGGAACCTGTCATTACCGGCCGTGCATGGCTGGTTCACTCCCCGAAAACCAAGCCAGGCCAAGGGCTTGAACGTGTACTGCACTTGACTTTAGCAAATTTCTCAGCCAGTATATTTCATAGGAAAACCGCACAATTCAGATTTATACTACATGATCAATATCTAAATCTTTATATATCCATTTACTCTTAAAAATAATTCTCATCATACTGTCAATACTTGTTAAAATTGTAAGAACCACCAAATGAAATGCATAAATGATAAGTTCAGGACGATTACATATGGGTAAAAAACTTAAGAGTGGAAAGACAACGCCTGCCAAAAAGTCTCTTTGGATTAACTGCATACCGTCTAATTATACAACATCTACAAAACTTCCTATGGCTCCCGGACTAAAAATGAACTCTATGGGCATTGGACCTTAGTAGGGTTTTCTCCACTGATGAAGGATCTACAGGCTTTTGTGGCATAACTCTGCTTTGTCCTTACCACTTTGGCTACAAAAGATGATGGTTTGAGGCATCCATCATGAAAAAGGCCTTTTCAACATCACTAAATACTAATCAGTCAAAGGGAGGACCTTTGGGATCCGATGTCCAACCATTTTTTGACTGGAATGCACAACTGGGATCAAGGCATGTAGGGAGAGACTAAAAAGTAACGAACAACACAAGTTGTGCTAAAATAGTCTCTGTCAGTAATTTGTCAGTAGACACAAGAAAATAGTGTTTAAATAAGTTTAGTACCATCATTCAAAAATACAATACATAAGTCAGAGCATAGTAATGTTGAGTCTAATTGTTGTTATGCTGATTTTCTTTACCTTGTATTCATGTTGAGGCATGTTTAGCTTAATGTTTTATCTAAAAATATAAGCCATAAAAATCTGTTGCACAAATGCATAATAGAGAAACCTGTCTAATGTGATTTTCCTCATAATCCAGAGCTAACCACATGCACTAAATTGATTAAAATTATGTGATAACTACATTTACAGCTCAGTTATTGAGCTGCATACCTGTCTTTCTCAATGAACTCAGGTATTTTCGCAACACTTTTCCTGCAACTGAAAACTACCAACTTGGATAATTAAAACAGACAGCAGCAAACATTGAGAAAATACTATTAAAAACTTCAGGGTGCTCATTAATTCACAGTGACACTTAAAAATATAAACAAGCACACACACTTTTGCAGTCTGTGGGCAGATCTCTTTAAATACAGTGCTACAAAGTTGGATGAAGAAGTTAAGGAGTTGGTGATTTTTGTTTAGAAACTTAAATGTGTGACATTAAGATTGGATTGTAAATTGCAACAGTATAAATAAAGCTTTTAGCTGGGATATAAAAGATGATACATGTTATGAAACAATAAAATACTTCAAGATCTGAAAAAGATGTTTTAATCTTTACTGCTATTGAGTAATTATTGACCAACACCTAAAAATAAAACAAATGTTTACTTTGTATGTTGTCATATTTTTCTTATAGGTTTTCAATAATTAAACAAGGGACTTTTTTGTTATAGCAGAATGTGTTGTGAGACTGGCTCTGGCTCAAATACGATTTTTCAAAGCCCTGTTTTCTAGTGTACTTGTCAAAACTTGTGTTTTGCACTTCACAGCAAGCAACAGCAAACCAAAGTAAGGGATGGGTGGGGTGATGGGGTCTGTCCTTTTTCTTTCTAGCCCTTGGGATGCTGAAAAAAAACAAAAAAAAAACAAAACTAAAATACAACACACACACACAAATCTATTTTTATGTTTTGTATAAAAACAGCACTCAAGGTTAGAAGCTGTTGCTTAGAAAAGGGACAAATCTGTTGTTGAAGTACGTTGACGGGAACCCCTCTTGAATCCTGATGCCTACAAATGCTTCGCCTTACAACCTTTTCACTTCCTTGAAAAAAAAAAAGGTCTTCTTTTTATTGTGTTGCCCATTGTGATGAAGGAGATCTTTTATGCCATCAACAACAGTGCAACAATGGACTGCCTTTGTTTCATTGCACCATCCTGGGGTCTGATAGAAAGAGATACAGACATACAGAGGCACAGTAAATGATTGATAGGTGCGAAGAAAATATTAAAAAGAAGATAAAAAAAAGAAAACAAGCAAAAATTCAGTATTTGTTAATATTTCAAGCTCTCGCACCCTGTCAAAGAGAAAGATCTAAGGGGCAACAACAATAACAACAAAAAAATACACTTAACCATCTATCATGATGCAAACCAGACCTAGACAGTTTAGTTTGATACTGTCTGCAAAATATTTGTTTGGAATAAAAATGTACACAGTAGATACTGTTACCAGCTATAACAAGTTGGATAAATGTAGCTCCAAAACATACAGAATTAAAACAAACACTTCAATGTGTGTGTGTGTGTGTGTGTGTGTGTGCATAAATACAGTGCTCAACAAATTTGTCACAAAACCTTTAGTTTTTCTTTGAGAATCAACATTTTCTATGGGACACTATACAACATAATCATGTTCTCAGTTTAGGAAATGTTCTATAAAACTCAGTTTTGTCCAAATTTTTTGAAACTGTATGTAGTTCATTCAGATGTTGATTCAAACTTTACTTCTCAAAGGGGGTGTACTCATTTTTGCTGAGCATTGTAAATGATTATTTGTATTATAATGTACTGTAGACAGATGTGTGAAGGTACATTAGAGCTGACTAAAAGTGGAAGAGGGTAGATGCAGTGTAAAGAGTTTGAATAGTTGCCACGTTATCCTGGCATGCACTGTAGCCCATGAGCAACTTATCACGGGCATGGTGCATGATCGAAGACTGCCTCACATGCACAAGTACAGTATACTGCAAAGATACAGGAAACAAAATAGCCCTTTTTTGCTTGACACAAATACTGGCATCGAGTAATGCGTTGGCAGTCCACATTCTTCCAGGCAGCTGTTGCATACTATGCCCAGAAGTATGCACAATGGCTTGCTGGGAGGGAACAACAGTCAGTGAAGAGACAATGTGATAGGTTCTAATTGCTTCAAAATGTCCTGAAGAAGGCCCCCTATTATCTATTTAAATCGGCTGATAATGGGAGACTAGGAGGAGGAGGAGGAGATGGAGAAGGGGGAGGAGGACCAGTAGGAGTAGAAGGGGGGGGCGACCTAGGCAGAGGGAGAAAGCTATCCTCTTCGCTGCTGTCGCCTCATTATTTTCCGTCTTGACGGACGCCCGCGCTCAACCCCTGGATGAATGGCCCTGTGCTGAATAAGTTATCGCCAGACACACAAAGGGAAGAGTGCGCTCCACAAACAACATAGCAGTACTGCAAAGCATGAATCTCTTTTTCCTCTCCCTCTCTCAGTCTTTTCTCCCACCTCAGTCCCCCCCACCCTTCCCCTGCTCCCTCTAGACGAAAGGCAAGCCCTGCCACAGACTGAGATCTCACCTGTAATTTCTACAGAAGCTCACAGTAGGTGGGGGAAAAAAACTTAACGGATATAATAAAATGAAAGGGAGGAAGGATACAGGAGTCTATGTTTGCTGGAAAGATATATACCTTCTTTCCTCCATTTTGTTTCATCTGTCCTTTTTGTTTGTGCAGCTCCTCAGTAAAGACAGGGACCTCCTTTGGACAGCATCTGAAGATGTTTGAGAGGAGTTTTTTTGTTCTTAAGACAAGCTCCTCAGCATGATCACTGAAAATGGTTTCATCTGATGTTTATTTGCTACTTTTTCAGTTGTTTGGACTGCTGGAGCTTGGCATATCAAATGAGTATAACCTCTATACAATGCTCCTATGGGGGTGTGTGCGCGTCCCTATAGCTGCTAAACAGGAACTATAATAGCAACACAAAACACCCATTTCCAATCTCCCATGGCTACTCTTAGCCACCAATCGCTCACCCTTGCTGTCACTCAAAAGTAGCAGTGGAACTTTTGGACAGGAGAGTCTCTTTCCCCTCTGACGGGGAAATCAGAGGGTGCCGTGGCCCGACAGGCGCTCGACGGCAGATCAAACAGGGCGGGTACCCTTGGAGTGACACCTGGAGCCACTTCAAGGGATGAGAGCGCCACTGATCTCCAGTCATCTCGTCAGAACGACAGTCTGTCAGGGTTAAAGGAGGCGAAAAAAAGAAGCTCTATCACCTAGGATAGTATAAGAGAGGTTGAACGCAGCATCACCTCAATGTCGTGACTGGTTGACCCCGGAGTATTTGGAGAATTGATGGTGTATACTGACTTTTGTCAGAATTCTCAAGTTCAGCATTTATGCCCAATTCAGGAAAAGACAAAATCATAGTAGTTCATGGTGTTGATGTGGCACTTTAACAAAAAAATGAATGCACATCACTTATCGTACCCTTAATGACAAGTTTTGACACCTCTGTTATATCACTAAATACGTGATTTGATGACCATTAGAACAGGTTCCATTTTTTCAAATGTAACAGTGGCTGTGATAGATGGAGGTCACCACAACCCATACTAAGCCAACCAGTAGGATTAAGTAATAAATATTCTTTTGTTTCCTCTTTAATTTATTATTTTTTTATTTTAATTTTATTTAAAATGTAATTAAC
>JAPTGZ010000012.1:15762617-15779118 GCA_029814645.1 Fowleria isostigma
GGGGGGGTGGGCTACATCTGGCAGCTAAACAAGAGAGAAGAGGGAAATAGAGAAAAAGATAGAGAGAAAGGGGATCAGGGAGAAGTAGAAAAAAGAGAAAACACTGTCAAATGAACAACATTCGTCTCCCATTCATCCCATCCCTTTTACCCCCCTACACTGTAACTGACTCAAATGTGTCTCTTCCTGCCTTCATTAATTTCTAATCTGGGACGAGACAGATTGAAGGATACCCAGATTAAACAGTGCAGTCAGACAGTCACATGTGACAAATAGGGCAGATTAAAAGACTGAGTGCAGGTATTAATAACCATAAAAATACAAGCCCTCCCCCGTCCCCACTGGAGAAGAACAAGGGATAAACAGGAAGGGAGTTGTAGCAGAAATCTTGTGTTAAAGAGACAAATAAGCACATCTATCCATCTTTGTCAAGGTTTGGCTTTCTTTTAAATAAATGAGTGTGACAAGCACTGTAGCAGTATTTTTTTTTTTTTTTTTTTGATGGCAAGTGCATTATTGGAAATGGGTAAAAAGATGGATGAGGCAGTGGGAGAAAAGTCCTGCACTGATATTTTAGCCTAAATCCTGACTGATTAGTGCATACTGTAGACTGTACTCTGTTCAGGTGCATTTCTGCAAGAAGTCAACAATAGCCTGAGCAATGATGATCTTTCATTGAACAGAAATGACACCACGATCAATATATTATCAGATTCCTCATGGTTTTATGGTTCTGGTGTCAGCCTGTTGTACATGTATTGTAGATATAATGCAGCGCTTATGCTACCAAAAGAAGGTTTCTGCACAAAAACACCTCACGAATCTCTGTAAGTGCTTGTTTTTTTTACACCGAAGCATTGAACAGACTCATAAATAATTGTCTGCCCTTGACAAGCACAGCAGCCACTAAATGAAGTCAGGACATTTTTAATTTCTTTATGTCTACGGTAAGCTTTAGTAAATAACAGATTAATTACTATTAGCTTCAGTGTGGTAAAACGCAGTTAAAATGCACAACCTTGATTAAGAGGGACACCTGCATACACTCCTCAGGCATAAAAGAAACATTCACAGGTATCATTAATGGATTACAAAAGATAGTAAATAAGAGAGTTTAGCTATTAAAAATCATAACAAGATGCTATTAGAAAAAAAATATTAATTAGGTAACAGGAGCTGCTGAATAGTTACATTTTAAGCTGATATACACAGTGTGAGTAATATAATATAATGTGAAGCAGACAAATTAATTGTTCAATGGGCTGAATGATAAAAAAAAAAAAGGCTCATAACCTTGCTTGTAAAAATAAACATTTTCCTTGGCTGCATGGCCATAAGGGTCTCTCATCAACCTTATGTGAGCTCCCCACCCAGCCCTGAACTCTCAAAGGCATACACATTCAATACGTCCCCAGGGAGCGTATGGCGTTTATTGTCTTTATTATGCATCCTCCCTGACATTACTCATTGCCTGGCATGTATCTACATTTCCATTCATCTTATTTAAGCCTTGCTGTCCAATGGTCTGTGTAAAACTTTATTAGTTCCTGGGAAAGAAAACTTGTTGAGCAACAAATAAGGCAACATATCGTGTTAAAATCAGTAAATGTAGAGCTGTGATGACAGGTTCTAGAGCTCATAAACTACTCTTTTACTGTGGCATTTTATTATCGTGTTTGTCATGGACGTAGATGCCATCAACACCTGTGACATAGTACAGTGGATAAGAAACTTGAAATATCACCTAAAACATGTTTGAACTGGATCTCTGATGTAAAAACAACATCCAAGTTCATAAAATTGCATTGAATTATATTAAATTTTGTTTATTTAACTGCTACTAATCACAATGGATACATAACGTATTGTCAAAAAAACTAAAAGACTAAAAACATGGGTTACCAAAGAGACATTTTCATGCAAAATAAAAACTATACAGTTGACAAAAACAATGTAGGGAAGAAGAAATAATTAACTGTTAATGTCCTGACTTGTTGCTCATTAGAGTGTAAAATATTCCTCTCCTGTTTAAACAGCTATTAACAATTTAAATAACCCTGGCCCAGAGGCCTTGCTCTGACTCACTTGTTAAAGATCTCCATCCCCAAAGGTCCATTTAACAAGCCTATTATTCCATTACATTACACTCACACCAGCAGCAATGAGCCTTAATTTAACTCCTTCCTCTAATGTAACTGTAGAGCAGAATTAGTAGAGAGAAGTTGAGGGTACAAATTACATTGAGGGGAAAATAGAATTCTTTCCTGTTTATTCAAGGAAACGCTGTTGACATGGCACGCTCCGGTTTAGGTCTATCTCGTCTCCACACCTCATTGTTCAAATGTAAATGAAAAGAAAGATGCAGTACATATCCCCCAGAAAACTTTATTTGCCCGTGCTGTAAAGTAATTTGTAATGCTTAAGGAACCACGGATAGTGAGTTTATAGAACAGGCCACACACATAGTTTCAGTTATTGTTAGGGATGTGACGATTACTGGTATACATAATGATAAACCGCGGTAAAATTCCTGAAGGTTAGTATTACAGTCTCAAATTCTAATTACCATTTAAACAATGTTTAATCTCAAGGTGGTACTGCTCATTTCCTGGAGAAACAGCAGCACTCCAGTTGTACATGCACAGTTTGCAACGTTTGGCCTCTGAAAACATGACAAAAGGTGCCCACATGGACAGCACTCTAGAGACTTTTCCCCCCAATAAAAGGACAAAGTCAGAATTCTGGACTTATTTTGTATTTTTAAAGGATGCTGAGAGGAAACAATTGAAGATGGTCAAGCTGTCTGCAGAAAAAAATTGTGATTACCTCTTATGGCCATAAGATGCTGTCGTCAATGCACATTTGTATGTTTGATGTTGCATCTTAATATTTTAATGTTTCTACCAACAGAAAGTACATTGTGCTATTTTATTAGTTTTTTTTTTTTAAATAAAACTTGGTTAAATTATTTCATTGTGTATAAGTACTTTTTGAACATTTTGAGCAGACTGCAACAATACTGCGATAATATTGATAACCATGATAATTTCAGTCACAATAATCGTGATATGAAATTTTCATATCGTTTGATCTCTAGTTATTGTCCTCTTTTGTTAACAGGCATACTGTAAATGGCCATTTAAAATCATGTAAAATATGTAAATATCATCTAGTGCCCATATCTGCCCAGCCTCAGAGAGTAAACAAGTTCACTCCTGCCTAAACCTCTATAGCCTTCAACTTTGTGAATCCACAGACACATTTAATTGGACACATCATCTATTTTACAGGAGCTGTGTCAGAACAGTTACACACTGTCTGAGGCCTTTCTCTCTTTTCCTGTGTTGCGCTTTTTTTGTTTTTTTTTTTGCCTTGCTCCCTCTGTCCCTAGAGCTGAAAGGGTACAAGACCTGACAGTGGTGTGCTCTGAGGCTCGGCACAGCTCCTTTTCATTAAGCAGTTGAGACCACTTTTTGAAGGCTACCACACACACACTTATATCCAGACACAAGCCACACACTCCAACAAACGGGGTATGGGAACCCATGGGAGGGTTAAGGGAAGTAAGGAGGAGCCGGATAAATGTAACACCATACATTTTCTCTCTCTCAGGCTCTCTCCATCATCCTCTCTTTCTTCACACACACACATACACACACAGTGCAGCAGTCAACTTATATGCCTGTGACTCCCAGGTGACTAAAGTTACCTGTCTTTGTACACTTCCAGAGAAGCTTTTTTAAGGACTTCTCAAGTCTACAACTGCCTAGTGACACACTTTCATCACCTCCATCAAAGTTGTACCCACACTGGGATGTATTTGTAATGCTGAGCCCACAGGCCATGAGGCTAGCGCCTTCGCACTGAGCTATATAAAAATAAAGAGGTGCCAACTGCTGGGTCACAAGGGGGGCATGTAGCATCGAGGGGCTTGGCAATGTTATGACAGCTTAGTTATAATAACAGCCAACTCTGTCGCATGTTACTTAGGAACAGTTACTCTGGTGGATGGGCAACAAAAGACTCAATTCCAAGTGTTTTGTGAAAAGTTGCATTATTCACTATTTTTGTCTCATAAGAGGAATCACTCACAATGCGATCATGCTAGCACAAAACATCGCCAATATGATATCGACAGTATCACGATACAGCCGTTCTCTGATACTTCAAACACTACAAGGTAATCAGCAATAATACTTCACAATGTCTGTGGAACTGAAGAAGAAACATACCCGTTCAGAGGCCAAATATAGGACACACATTTGTTTACTGCATTATTGTGTCAGTTTCACATAATTTGACATATGAGATGAAGTAATGAGTTAGATTTTACAGATGCAATCCACCATATCTGTTTGATCTGCCATTCTTTTCCATCATTTGCAATGTAATTATCAAGATTTACCTGAATAAAAGGAGAAATATTTCCATCATTATTTCTATATCATTTTGGACTGTTTCAAATTTGACTGGCTTCATGCATTTCACATATTTATGTCCAATCTTTTCAGTGTAATGTTTGTTAAGAAATAGAAATGCTTATTTTCATTCATGCGTTCAAGGCTATTGCAGTAGGTCTCTGTCCTCATTAGGTGGACTTTATGTCTACAAATAAACCACTGTTAGGTTTATACCAAGGTAGTAGCATTAAAATTAATACAAAAAGACAAATTGTTAATCAACTGTGAATATAATTCCATTACTGAAGTCTTAGCTTAGCACCACTGACTGACACTGTATGTACCATCTTTCCAAGAAGTACAGTCTCAGAAAAAAATATTAGACCACCCTATGTTTTCTTCAAAGTTCTGTTCATTTTAATGCCTGGTACAACTAAAGGTACATTTGCTTGGGCAAATATATTGAAAACAACAAAAATAGCTCATAAGAGTTTAATTTAAGAGCTGATTTCTACCCATTTTCCATAGTTCTCTTGAAAATAACCAAAATCACATAAGTTCTTACAACAATATCTATGACATTGTACTGACAAAAACAGTGCTTTTAGACATTCCATGTTTTCTTTTCTGTCTGTTTTAGTCACATTCACACAGGAGTTAGTAGTTAATTGCATAACTACTATGCAATTAACTACCACGGTGATGACTTGATGGTCTAATATTTTTTTCGTGACTGTAGTGACTAAAATTGGTACAGAGATCCATTTATTGTACTTGCGTGTTTTCATCAAAATAATGACATATTCCTGTATTAATAATCAGCTCCATCTATAGTGTTGAACACTAAGCCTGTTTACATACATACTAAGGCTAAGTTCAGACTACAGGCAAATGTGGCCCAAATTAGATTTTTTTGGTCATATGTGACCTGTATCCGATCTGTTAAAGAAAGTTTGAACAGCACAAATCCATTTTTTTCCAAATACAACCCAGGTCACTTTCATATGTGGTCCTAAATCCAATATATATCTGATATTTTGCAATACAACTTCAGTCTGAACACCCAGGTGGCATTTATCTGACCATTACGCTATTGAAATGGAACAAGCATCACAATTCAACATCCCAGGAGGAGAAGCAGTGGGAAAAACACACTTCCGTAAACACACTGCATGCCTGCGTGGTCATGTATTACGTCAGGAGCTCTATTGTGCATGCGGGTCACTTTAGGGTCACATTCAGTTCAGACTGAAAACTGATAGAAGTTGCACCCTGAGCTATTGCACCTTTTTTCCTATGTGGATTTATACTGCAAAAGGCAATAAACTGAACTGAACTTCAATGTGTAATATGAACGAGCACACAAAAAAAATTGGATTTAACCAAAAAAATCTAAATTGTGCATTAAGACCTGTTGTCTGAACGAAGCCTAAAATTCCGACCATTATCTGATTTCTGGAGTTATCAGATCATTCAAATGATCATATAAATAGTATAAGGGCTCATTTATGCTCTATACGTTAAAGACTCAGATGGATACCGACGGAGCATTCTGTCCGTCCCCTGCATACAACACATGGATAATTTTCTCAGTTTTCTGGGACCTTGTGTGTGTGTACCTAGATGGACAAAACGGCACAGTACCACCGGGAACCACGGAGGCAGTGTTAAGATTTGAACAGAATAATTTTCATAAATAGTGGCTTTCAAAAGTAACTGTGTGAGTTAGTGAAAAACTACCGACATATTTATGACAACTACCCTTCTCAATATTAACATTAGCAAAAACCTCCTCTGTCGTCGCCCTTTTTATTTTTGACTTTCTTCTTGTTTTCAAAAACTTTACTCTTCTTCATCATATTCAGCCAGTAAAGTAATTAAGAGCAACGCCCACTGGTGGATTGATTGAGAAACGCTCATTCAAACATACAGGATTCATGGAAGTAGGAAGGCAGTGACGCATGACGTTAGAAACGCATGTACCTATTTACATACCTAAAGCGAGAATAAATTAGCCTTAATGTGATATGGTTTATCAGATAAACAGCAGTAATCCAATTATGAGAAATCGGATGAACACACCTGGATCTGTGCATGTGTAAAAACAAGAGAAAATGGATGTGACACACTCCATTCACTACATACATCTGTACTCCAAAAGAAATCCAATAAAGAACAGAAACATCTCAACCAGGGTTGTTTGATTATTGCTTTTCTGAAGTGATTGTAAACGCATCAGATCTGATTGTTACAATTATCTGATTGTCTATCCAGTTACCACATTTCTGATTGATTGCCAGTGATATAGTATTTGTGGGGATAAGGACCTTTCGGAGCAGGTGAGGTACCGGTGTGCTCTTTAAAGGGCCCAAACCAGGTATAATGTGGGCGGGGTGAGGCAGGGCCATCCACGTCCATCCTGACTTAGCACATGCACTGGCCCTCCTCTTGCATGTGTATGAGTGGTGGTGGGCAGTCAGGGTGGATTTCTGGGGCCTTTCTTCACTCAGCCAGGCTCTGTTTTATTCATCGCCTGCGCCCTGACCCCGCAGAGCTCCTGTTCTGACAAATCACTTCTGATTAAGACAGATCTCGGTTAGTCAGCCACTCAACTTGGCCTATTCATCATTCCACAGAAAATATCCCTCTCTCCTCCCCCGTTCCTCCTCCTCCTGGCTCGTTTGCCTGTCCGTCAGACCGAAGCAAGGCGCAAAAGAAATTTCCGCTGCCATTTTAAATACCTGATTATAGACAATTGGAGGATGGAGAGACGTAAGAGCGTCTTATGGGTGATAAGACGCAAGTTTAATGGGTATAAATGACTGGGGCTGTAGGAGACCAGCTGGTAATAGAACAATTTGTTTAAAGCTGAACCAGGGTGGAGAGAACTGAAAGCTGTATTTCCCATCTATTTGAGCTCCCCCTCCTCTTTTCCTTTCACCTTAGCCTCAAAGTCAAATCCTCAGATCAGCAGATTTACATTTTTTAAACAGTAAAGTCCCCTTCGCCCTTACTAGATGAGAATTGATGAAGCTTGGTGGGGAATAGCTTGTTTTACATGTATGAAATTACCTAAACGTACATATTTGTGCAGACACAGCTATGACTATTCATATTTGTGCCAATGTCAATATAATATTTACTGTAACTGTAATTACATATACACCCAGATGTCCTAGAGCATTCATATGCAAAGTTCTTCTATTATAAACTACGGCAAACTCCTTATTCAGAGTAAAGGGACCAACTGTAGACAGCCACAAATGTATTGTGTTAAATATTTGTAACAAACCAGATTAAATTAACCTGAACGACAACCCTGCTGGTGGCAGAGGGCTGAGAAGCAGGAGGGGTAAGTGGAGAATGAAGGTTTCTACAAGCAAATTGCCTGGACTTAATCAACCAGTCTTACTGAACCATCCAAATGAAAACTAATGGACTTGGGTGCTTGTAGTGATTGCCCCACATGCAACAATGTGTGGGCAGGAGCGCTGCTTTCTGAGGTCTTCAATTAAAAAGCAGGGAATTTCTACAGACGACTGGTCAGCCTATACACCTTTTCTAAGTGTATCCCAATTGGTCAATTGTGAAGCTCAAACAGAGCGGACTTATTAATTCCATTTCCAGTGCTGGGAAAATTATTTTTTTATGTGTTGATTAAACTTGGTCAAAATCGTAAAAAATGTATGAAGTGCAGAATTAAAACTCATATCCGAATGAGCTAATTTGTGTATGCATTATTCATTGTGCTGACATTTGTGTCACACAATTGAAATAGCCACACTGCAAAATATAAAAATAAATAGCATATAAAAAAAAACAAAAAACAAAAAAAAAACACAAGCACATCAAGCTTTATTCATCCACAGTCAGCCTAAATAATAAAAAACAGAGTTTAAGTGCTTTAGTATGCAACTTAAATAATTTGATTTTATTATGAATTGAGTAGCTGTATAAAAATGGTGCCAATATGCAGTGGCATCATCCTTTATGCATTTTAATAACAAAATGACTATATCTAAGCTGAAGGTCAGATTAATATAAAAATACAAAAACAGGAAAATTAAATGGAGCATTTGGACTTGGAAGATATTGTGCAAACTTGAGCTCATTGAACGATGCTAGGCTTGGAGAGTGGTATATGTAGGAGCAAACAACATGTCAGTTGGTCCTAATCAAACACAACATCTGATTTAACAACCCCTGGTGGAACTGACTGAGGAGAAAAGTTTGCCAGTTTGTCGAAAATGGACTCAGGGAGAGATATATGGAGGAGGAGGAGGAGAAGGGGAGAAGAAAAGCAAAACTTGACGTTCCTCTAGTTCGTTTTCAACAGTTTAGGAGCGTTAATCATCACATTACTGTTGATTAAAGGCTTGAACGTCTCTAATCAGAAAGTTGACAGGCAGATCAAAGAGCGAAACACAAATTTCTTGCCTTTTAATTATCTGTACAACACCACACCTCGGGCAGCTCTTCCCTGCCTATCTCCTCAAACTCAGCGAAAGACTGCGAAAGTAGATCTAACACTCGACAACAGTTCATTATCCAATAAAATGGAAGATGGGGGAGAGAAAACCCACACAGACACACACACACAATCACACAGCTTTAAGACTTTATGATTAGTGAAGACCTGGGGGAGGTCTGCAGTTTTCTTTATTAACATGTCCCGAATTGGAACACCTTAATTATGTTTGTCAAAATCGGACTTGGCGTCAACCTCATTTGCATGTTTTGACAGGGCCTGTTGGGAGTCTCCTTCTATTTTTCTTCCGAGTGCTAGGAGTATTTAGCACTTTTCAACACCTACTGATAATAGGTCCTTGTTGCTAAATGAATGAAACGTGCTTTGTTGAATATCGCCCACCCAACCCCACTGTTTGTGAGGTAGAGTTAAAACTGATGCAAAAACTGACTGAAACACATACAAAGGCTGTCTAGACTGTCTTGATCAATGCTTGATCACCGCTCCTGTTCAAACTGATGAGGATGTGACTGTTCCTGCCCAGCTGTTCCTTGTCAAGTGGTTTGGACATGAAAAAACCCCATCCTACTTTTAGAGAGGATTTAGCATCACTTCGGAGGTTCTCAAAGTCCTACATGTTCCTCACTGCATTTGGTGCAACAACAGATTGCAACCTGACTCATGATCAAATCCTATTTGACTATAAGAAAGAAACAGACCACTCCCTCACTTCCCCCATTAACAGCTCGTAAATGAATTCTTGTTACGTCAATGATATGTAAAACAAGCATGGTTGAAAACAAACAAACAATCTGTGGGGACACAGGACTGTCAGCAGCGATTTAGCAATGGGAAAAAAGGAGGGCATAAAAGCGAGACATCAAACATGAGCCTGAATGGAAGGCGCAGACCATTAGACGTGGTTGCACTGACAGGATCTGACAGTTGGAAACACTTAAAGATTATTTTCCTCAAACTCTGAATTCATTAATACTCATGAGCCCCTGAAACACAGCAAAAGAGGAGAGGGCTGGGCTGAGGGTGAAGGCTGGCTGTAGAGTAAGGGTTACACCAAGGAAGCAAGTTCAGGCTGTGTGACAGAGGCTAATTAAGAAGTTATATGGCACAATATAGAATAGAATAGAATAGAATAGAATAGAATAGAATAGAATAGAATAGAATAGAATAGAATAGAATAGAATAGGCACATATCTGAAGTAAACTGGAAATTAAAAATAAAAAGAAGATCCTTCTTACACATGTCTCTTGGAAAGGATATAAATGCTGTAGTAAAAGATACAGTTGATTGAAATTTAACTAGCACACAGAACGAGAGGATGTCTTTTCTGATGGTCTTCTCTTGATGATAGCACGCTGGTGGCACGTGATAACAAGGAGTCCCTGCAACAGGCATATTTACCCTCTCATGTTCAGAAGACACATGGAATTCTCTTTAGCAAATCTAAGGTGCTCTGACAATTTCTTCTGAGTAAGAAACAGTGGAGCCTGTTATCAGAACACTGCGTCATTGTGGCTGCACTGATAGACAGCACAAACAGAAGTTTGTGCTTTACTTTAGAGTAATACCATCACACTTCCCTGCTCTGGTAAAAGGAAAATAATACTGCTATTATAGGGGGACTAAGAGGCACAGAGGGGGCTCACAAAAGAGAGACACATCATGCGCCTCATTTAACAATGACCGGGACTACTGTGTTGAAGGCAGATTATTGTCAGCTGCCACTGTGAGTACACACAACATGGCACGACATGTGAGGGCATGTCAAAGCTCTTGTGTACTGTATACATTGTTCAATTGTGGTTAGTATTGTTGCCTTAAAATATATAAATGAAATGACTGAAGCATCAGTGCTGAAAGATTCAATCACCAATGGCATTTTCATTTTTAAAGTTGCAAAAAATTATTTCAAGTAGTTATTTATATAGAATATACAATGTGGAGTACAATGAGTGAAGTGAAATAGAAATTATGTCAGTTACCATCAGTAAGGAATGTCAAAAAATATATATAAAAACAAGTATAAATAAAACCAAAATAATCATGTAACATATTGATTCCAATGAACAGGAAAAAATAAATTTATGTAAAATATTTAATCCTGCATACTCTACTGCTTTAGCTAAAGAGGACAGCAGAATATCCTGGATCATCTGGCCAAACATAAAGGGGACAACATGTTCGGATGCTGATCTTCTGAAATCTGTTAACTGACATAAATGTGATGTAACACTGTGCATCACTGCCGTTGTGACAAGGCGTCTCCTGTTCTTCATCATTAACTAAAACAGGCCTAAGTGAATACCCAACACGTCTGCCATCATCTCCCACACTAATGAAGCATATCTAAGTTTTAAGACATGGCAGAACTAATTTAATCAACCTTCTAAGGGGCCTCAGCACCATCAAATTAATTATTCATAAAGGACACGATATTATAACTCAATTGTCAACTCAGTAGCTGGCCCTTTTTTTTTAACCTCCCCCTGCCTGTCGCCTCTTTTGTCTTGCACTCCTTCCTTTTAAAACAAGTCCTTCGTTTTTAATCTATAACTGAGCAACAGACATTGTCACTGTAGCTGCTGAACAAAATAATTTTCTTTTTGTGTTTTTGAAGTTTGCCGATGAAGGTGACAATAGGGTAGGGGGAAGTTTCTGCGATTGGCTCAGTTCCCTGTGGGTTTATGGTATGCTGATGGGACCATAGAGAAAAAAAAGAAGACACAAAGAGAGAGTCATCAAGTCTGTAACAACACAACCTTAGATACCTTTTATTTTCCCCTCATGAATAATGTATGCCATCTGGCAAAGCTAATCTTGCCATAATGTTGCTTAGACAGGTTGGCCACCAGGAGGTGGGACAAAATTTCTTTACACGCAGCGGTTCTTTTAGCCAGGTGTCATTTTCTCTTCAGGGGTAGGATGATGGTATGTGACCCTGTCATGACTGACAGGAACAGCCAGGCATGGCTAAAACACCCTATAGTGAGAAACTAATACTAATATGCTGATTCCTCATATAAGCATGAGGATCCTCAGTGCAAATCAGCATGTGGTCCACAGCCAGACTGCCTAAAAGAAAAAAAATATCCACCAAGTCGACTCAACTCTGTGGCACAGTATCCAAGTAAAAACCCAATATTGACGCCAAGGTGTCCAAGCATCAGTCAATGACACATAAACTTGTAAAATGGATTCAAGTGGCACATTGCAAATTTAATCAACTACATGAGATATTTCTTAAAAACAACTTTTATAAAATCACAGCCATAGTACAGTTAGTGTATTGAGGTGTTGACGTTAAATTCCAAGAAAACTATTTTTTACTTACATAGATTATTCAAAAGTCAACAACAATAGTTTGACTTTTTTTTTTCTGTCCACCTAAATAAGACAAATATAAATGTTTTTCTCAGTGTATTCAATACTGAATTGGACCAGTTGCTGTGAAATATGCCCAATCTATTTTATACCAGACCAATCATCAGTCTAGGGGTTGGGGGTTTTGCAATGCGTCTTGCACACCAACTTCTTTTTGTCATGAGTTAGTCAGTTCCAAGTCTGCAGATCTCTTTATAACTGTTGTTGGTTGTTTACGTCATTCAAAAATAAGGATCGAATTACAGATTACACTGTTCTTAAGTATTGTTGAGTTTCTCTAACAAAAGTGTCTATCTCTGAGTGGATTACTTAGTGCCTGTTAGTTCTATCTTCATATTTGGAGTCAAGGCCCACGATTCCAGATGGATTTCTTATTGAGAAAGACAGATGTTCTGGCCAGGCTACAAAAACAAGATAATATACAATGATATTAAAGAATTATACAGAAGAGTAAATTTACAGTGAAGCACATGGTGTAGATGGTGTAAAGAAAGTCATTTCAGAAGGGTGTCAATAAACATAAATTAAAAGATAAAGTGCAAGACAGTGGCCATCTTGCACTCAGTACTTGTCTAAACTATCACAGAGCACTATAAAAAAGTATTTTAAAAGGAAGAAGGATTTGGAAAATTAAACCTTATTCTGAAAAGGTTTTTGGGACCATAGGGATGTGCAGATTCCTTAGTGACTGAAAACGTGTGAAAGTGAGACATTCTTCATTGACAGTACAGCTCTAAAAGGCTTCATCTGCATAGTAAGTAAAATACGATACCATTACGACTGCAATATGAGCAGTGATGTTGGGCGGCTTTCGCATGCACCATCCCCTGATTGTAATTGAGGCCGACGTGTGACAGCCCCCTGTGTGCCCCCTCTGCAGTGGCCTGGGGCATAGGGCATGCTGACAGAGGAGGCACCGGAGACTGTGGCACTGGGTCCTGGCCTGGCACGGCCACGCCACGGTACCCTTAGGGGCACTGACCCTCATCCTCACAACCCACCACAAGTCTCTCTGCTTCACCTCTGTCACCAGGCATCTCGGAGGCTAACGAGAGGGCAGCCAAGACTGCTTAACAATTCCACCACATCCGTTAGCTCGGTATGCAAGCACCTCTTTTTTTTCCCCCTCTTCTGTCAATGTTCTTCTTTCCCAGCTCTGAGACCTTTGGCGAAATAAGTGTCAGCCTGAGGAGACAGGCACTCATCAACACTTTATACCTGGGAGGTATATTAATGCTATGACAACTTCCTCGAAGGGGGGTGTCTGTGTGTGTGTGTGTGGGTGGGGGGGCTTTGTCCTCGATGAGGAAGATAAAGGACAAAAGCTTGGACAACTTTTGAGGTTGTTAACTTTGACAATGTCTATGTGGATATAATGGTAAAGCTAAAAAAGCAGAGACTGAAAATAATGCAATGTAGAAACTCCAAAGAGGATTTTCACTCAATAAAAATAGTGATACTTGGCCATGTGTTTCTTAAAGAAGCTATGTTTATATAATGCTTCTCTTGATCAATACGTAATTGTGATAGATAGCAAAGCATGGTGTTAGAAAGAGAAAGCAAGGGAGTTTCAAGGAGAGAACAAGTATGAGAGAAAGACTAAGAATATGTGTTAGTTTCTCTGAACAGATCCTCCCCACTAGGATCCAAGTTACAAATGAAACTTCACTTCCACAACAAGTGGAGCTGGAAGCCTACAGGGGCCTTCTAGTATCCAGTTAGAAATACATAATTAAAGGAACACGGAGAGGGAGCATGTTATTACCAATGTTTTCATTAGACCAAGTTAACACTTTGGTCTCCCCCAAGACCCACAGACAACAGCGTAAAAAACAGTAATAGAAATAGGATGCTGCCTGTTGGGGTCTAAAACTGTTAAAGAACTGTTCATATTAGTGCTGGTTCTGCATCTTCCTATACTAGACATACAGCTACTCTAAAATTAAAAAAAAAAAAAAAGAAAAAAAAAAGCAACACTTAATTTCAACACAAGAAGTATGAAAAAGCCAGCACGGGCCTGCTTTTTTCATGATATTTTCACTCTTTCCCCAACATCCAGGCTTAAATTAGCCAGGATTTTTAAGATCAGGGACTGTTTTTTAGGCTATGAAAAATGGATTAAATGAAGAGGAAGTCTGGCCTAATGAGCTCCCTGGGCTATGGAGCAGCAGGGACCATGAGGGGAAAGAAGGGAGACGAGGCAAGCCTTTGAGGAAGAAGGGGCTGCAGCCATGCCCAAAGTGTGCCAGCTTCTCCTCGCTTTAGCGCCAATGGCACAGACGGCACCTGGGCAAAGCCTGGGCACCCTTGTCCCGTGCCAAAGGAGAAGAGAGGCCCGAGTAGCAAGTTTACGTCGAACCTGAAAAGTTCTATTGGCCGTCTCGTTTTTCTTTGAGGTACTTTTATATTTCTATTTTGGCTTTTATTCCCCCCCCTATGAATCTGCCCTTTAGGACTAGGGTTTTAAAACATGTATTAGCCTATATTTGCCCTTATGTTAATGACATTTTGACAAACAACTTCTGAATAGTGACAAAAAATATTCAAAGGTTGGCCCCCTCAAACTAAAAAAACATATACATATGAACATTTCTGAGAAAAATACTGCCAGCAAAATGTGAACAGTTGATTAGATAAGACAACTGACATTCTCTGATCAGTTTCATTCACTGTTCATTGAATTTTATTATTAATGTTTCTTTACCTTGTTAAAACAACATGATGGTTAAACCATAGGATCTTGTCATTGTAATGTAATAGTGTAAAGGATGTTTTAACAAACCCACTTAAAGGTTATTGAGTAAACACATATTGGAAAAAATTAGACCAAATAATCATACTATGATGCCTATTGACTTCATAGATGACAAAACTCTTTCTGTCCATATGAGTGGAAGCAGGTGACAAAAACTGCTTGGTTCAATAATATGGAATTTTATGTAAAAAAAACAAAACAAAACAAAAAAACAGATGGCGCTGTTGGTGGGGCTGTACTACTGTAGCAAACCTGAAATAACACCTCAACACAAAGCATTCAGCACAGGCCTTAATGTTAGTGTTTTCATAAGTAATTAACCTCATCAAGACACATTCCAAGAGCCATTCAGATGAAGTCCACCTGTAATAGATGAAGCTGCTCAATCATAATGGATTGATGGACTCCAGATCAGTTTTAGTGGGAGAGAAGAGTGTCTTAACAGATGCTTAGAAAGTTGACAAAATCTATTCATTGATTACTTCATCTAGCAAAACACATCATCATCATCATCATCATCATCATCATCATCATCATCACAGCAAAAAGCAATTGAAGTTAACCATTTTACATAATCCTAACAGCATTAATATATTCCACTGAGATCCAAGAATGTTCTGATTTTTTTTACAATAAATACTTGTCTTGATTGGAAATGATATAATGCAATGTTTTTCAGATATTTTTTTTAATGCAATGTTCTTTACAGTGAACAGCATTTTTTGAAGTAAAGCTGTGAGGTTTCAAGAAGATATATCATTAATTTAGATTAATTGCACAACATGTAACAATTTGATCTGACAAACCCGGCACTAAACCAGGAAGCATGGCAATGACTACCGGATGTATAGGGTACATCAGAAAAACCACAATAACAGCAGAGGTAAAGAGGGGGTAGGATCTATTGGGGGGGGGGCTGTAGACGCACAAGAGGACAGATTACACTGGCAGGTACTGTAGTGGCTCCTGGATTCCAGCCAAAATAAAGAAAGATGGGAAGGGCAAAACAAAACAGAGGAGAAAGATCTTTCATTCACCTTAAAGAGATAAAAAGGTCAAAAGAAACATGGAAAGACAGAGAGACAGCTAAGAACAACAGCTATGGAAGAGGACAGGAAGGGGAGCGAGAGCGTAGCTGGCACATTCCACAGCTACTTTTCCTGACAGCGATTAGAACCTGTCAGAGCCTCTCAACCTGCCACTCCTCTGCGCTCATAGGAGGCCTGTCATTACAAATAGCCCAGATTAAAATACCACGCTGCCAGGACACAGGCCTTGACCCCCACCTATCCCACACACTGCCAAGTGTCTGCCCCTTCGTTCACCCACCCTGTTGAGTGGGAGAGAGAAATAAGCTGGCAAGGCTCAACCTGAGCAGAGGGTTTAGTTATGTTAAAGGAAACAATGACAGAATCATTAGACTTTTGCTTACAATGACAGGATGGAGGCACAAAATCCAGCAAAGAAAAAAGGAACTA
>JAPTGZ010000012.1:15779218-15800467 GCA_029814645.1 Fowleria isostigma
AACTAAAGTGGTAATAAAAATACCCTTGAAGAGCCAAAAAAGGAAAGACCTGCATCAATATTACAGTAGCATATATATAAATTTTTTATATATGAAAAGTGTCCACAAAAAAAAAAAAAAGTCTCCACAAATAAATTTACAACACATGGCTAATTTAGAGTACTCAACAGCCAGATTTAACTGAGCAAAGCCCCAAACTCTAGCTAAATGGTCAAATTTTGTGGTAGATATTAAAGAAATGTTGAAAAAACTATTTCTCCTTTGCATTTTCTAAAAAATATATGTGTGTATATATAAATATATATATGTGTGTGTATGTATTGTAATCCTCCTCACTTTTTCCTCTCATCTGTAAAAAGTGGTATGCACCAATTTTTCTTGGTTTTAACTTTAGTTCTTAATAAGATGGTGATCTGTGTTCTTTGTATTTTTATTGTGTTAGTGTTGTTAAAAACTTCTCAATAAAAAGTTAATCACAAAAAAAATTAAATGTACCCACAGATAAATAAATATACAAACAAATGAATATCTGATATCCATTGGAACAGTGTCATACCAATACACAGTATGTGATACAGACTAAGCAGTTAGATTTAACTCAGCAAATAGTTTGGATCCATCCATTGGATGGTTGCTGCAATGATTAACATGTTGCAGGTATAACTTTTTTTTTTTTTTTATCTTGATGCAGTGATTCATTTGTTATTTCATAAATAACCACTAGTTTAATAGAGAGCATAACAATTGGACTGTATTTCAATTAAAAAAAAAAAAAAAGTAATGTGGTCTGATGAGTCCAGATTGTCCCTGTTCCAGAGTGATGGGTGCATCAGAATGAAAAGAGAGGTGGATGAAGTCATTACCCATCATGCCAAGTGCCTACGGTAGAAGCAGTGGGAGCAGTGTTATGATCTGGGGTTGATACAGTTGGTCAGGTCTAGGCTCAGCAATGTTAGATGTAAAACAAAAAACAAAACCAAAAAAAAGAGGTCAAGCCGAATTTCTGAATATACTGAATGAACATCACCAAGTGTTTTTCTTCCCTGATGACATCAATGTATTTTACGACGACAATACTGGGATTCAACAGGGACAAAGTGTATGAGTCATCATTGAGACATCATTTTCACACACTATTGTGAATCTTTGGGATATGCTGTAGAAGACTTTATTTTTGTGGTCTGACTCTCCCACCATCAACACCAGACCTCAGTGAAAAATTTATGTGCGCCTGAACAGAAATACTGTAAATGTTGTGATAATTACTGCGACATTGCATAAGTATTGTGAGGCATAAATAACACTACAGCAAATGAGTCCTGTAATGGAAGTTAAAGGTCCTCCAATAAAATATTGCCCATGTATGTATGTTATCAACGTAGGCTTCACAAATCCAAAGGATGTATGTGAGTGATTATAATATACTCCCTGTCAGGTAACATAATATATCAATATTGTTCTCCAAACATTTCTGTATGGTGAAATACAGATGAGAGAGAGAAAAATAAATAGTATGAGTTGAAAAAATTACAAAACTCCAGCTGAAAAATGGGAAGAAATTCCTGCATGTGTGTTTTTTACTACTTCATTTAGTATTCCTTTGTGATTTCTACTAGACACTGTTCACTCTGCTATGTTGCCATTTCTGACTTCAATTAGTGAAGACAATGCAATACATTTGTTCCTAGAGGTGACACATTTTTTTGTAATTTTCATTTCAGTTGCATAGACTATGAGGAAAAATTAAATTAAGATCATTGAGCATTCACTTGGTTTGAAGCACTGGACAGTTCTTTCACACTTGTACTGCACAACAATCCAGTTTAATTAGGCTAATAGCAACAAAGCACTCAGAAATGCTATAGGTTTTCAGCTCAAGCCTTCTGTACATGTCGGCTTGTATTTCTGTATGAAGCAGACATATGCAAACAGAGAATAATGAGTCCAACGTGTCCTGTATCTATCTAGTGCCAACGTGAATCGTCTGTCCTGACACTGAAAAATGACCTATCTCAGCAAGATTTGGAGGGGGGCCGGTGTGTGTGACAGTCACCGGCACTGTGCTGACAGCCCAATAGAGTAGAGGAGAAAGGCATCATTAGGATCACACACACACAAATATACACACATAGCACATCACCCTACAAATATTCATGTACAGAATACTCACACACACTCAATCAGACATGAGGAAATGTGTGCATGCCTACTTGCACAGGAAAAAAAAGAAAGAAAGAAAACATCTCTTGACTGATATTTTCTACCTCAAACAGAGCATGACGTTGTGGCCGCTGTCATGTCACAGTGGCAAGCACGCTGTGGCAGAGCCAGACAAGGCTAAACGCGACCAAAACAGACAGGAAAAACACATTATATGACATATCCCGGTTTTGTTATATGTAGCTTTAATATAGGAATAAACACATGACTAAACATAAGCGCTTGGGGTATCACATCACATAAAACAGACATCACGCCAAGAAAACAGTATTAAAATAGATTAGCTTGAAATTACCTGACAGTCCTGCAACCAAGAAAAGATATGTATATGGTGTCATCCACACTCAGTTACATGTAGTTTCAAAACATTGTAAATACATTCAGTGAATCCAACAAAAAAAACAATGCTAAATACACAAAAAAACCCCTGAAACTTTTATTCGAGCCAACTCCAAGTATCAGTAGAATAATATATGGACAACTTGTGAGAAGACTGGTTTGACAATTGCATTACCTCACAACGATGAATTTAAATGAGCAAACTTGCCAACTTGACAGACTACTTTTCTTCACGAGCTCGTCTCCTGACAGAGGATGACAACTGAATGATGTGTAATTAGGCCCGTCGCTTGTTTAATTGCCTAAAGAAAGGTCTGAAGAAAACAAACAATGATGAAAGCTAGTCGACAAGGAAATTTTTTCCATAAATGCTTCTACAAAATCAGTGATGAGAGAAATTTACTGCTACACCAGCCAGTAAAACCAAAAGACTGCTCAAAGCTCAACTGCTGCTCATCTAAACCTTAACTGAAACACTTTGACCTAACAAGCACCGATTCAGTTAGTTATTTTAATGTTTCTAATGAATTTTTGTAGGGCTACACCTGCGATTTTATTCTTGCCAGAAACAGTGAGAAACTTGGATTTGTGTAGAGGCTTTTTTGAGAAACAACTTGGGTTCCTATCCTGTTGGCTCATTCTGTATTCCTCATTACAGGAGAGGAAACGAGGGGCGAACAGAGGAAAGAAGCGATACAGGAAGGTGACAGAGAAAGACACAGATCTCCGGTGACATGTTGAGACATAAACAGCTGATAGTTATCTGTGCACCAAGACCGGGTTATGTTGCGGTGAATGAGGCTCACAGCAGCGATATCTGGGATAGAAAAACAAAATCAGAAGACATTTTATGACAGACAAGTGCCATTTTTCTGAACGTCGTCAGATGGAGGTGGTCACAGTTAAGGAAGAGGTCACTGTGATTGTCGGCCAAGCGGCAACACCCATGGCTTGAAACTGACGTCCTTAGGGAAGCATCTCAAAGTGAAACACCTTCGATGCTGGCTCCAAAGAAGCCTGAATCAACTTGACTTAACTTTTCTCCATATTGTTTTCTTCCAGGAGTCCTTAAAGTTTACTTCTGTAAATTTAGTGGTACATTTTGCAAATTATTGTTCAGTTAAGATGACTTTAAAGCTAATAGACTTCATTCATTGAAGCTGGACATCTGAAGCTTCTGTCCATTGAATAAAATGCACTTTCCCCTGACAAATAGCTCTATTACAGTTATGGTGAATAAGTTTAACTAACACAACTATGAAAGGACTTTGTTACCGAATTATTAAAGTTTACCAGGACCTAATTGAAGCGAATGGCCTGCTAGCATAACTTCACAGCACTAGTCTTTGCATTTCATTATAGCATTTAGGCCTGTCAGCTAGACTGGCAATTCTGCTAATTATTTAATTTCATAACCTTTATTTAAACTTGGAGATATATTGAAGAAGCTAACTCATTTACAATATAGCTGAGACAAAACGCAAAACATTTAAAACATACCCAGGACATATCAAGAACACCAAAAAGTAAGTTTTAGCAAGTTTCTACATGATGCAAAGTTGGTGTTTATCCTCAGACACAACAGTGTTACAATTTATCAAGATACTTAAATTACACAAAGGTGCTTAGTATGACTTCCTAGTTAGCAGTATGAATGTCTTTTTTTTGTTTTTTGGGTTTTTTCCTGCACTGTAAGGCAGATTACATGTTAACTTGGCCAGATCCACTGATCAACTCTTCCTCCTTGCTTTTGTCAGATATAAACCCTTCAAACTGTAAAAAGCCACCAAGGACATGGCCAAGGTTTCAAAATGATAGTCTACAAACACTGGATGAAATCACATCACACTACTTCCTACGTCTGTTTTAGTGAATATCCAGTCATGTGTGCGATGGCAAAACTCGGCAGCCTAAATAGCTTTGTTCGTAATTGCTTAACCACAGTACAATTGACAATGTTCTGAAAGAACCACTACAGCAAAGTTACAAAATCTAAAGGTGGCGTGACCTGAGGAGTAGTCTATCTCAGTTTGCAAGTCAGATTACTTGAAGACGGTGCGCTGAATTTTCACCAAGACGTGGGAACACCTTAACACATCCTCCACTCTCTCTTCTCCACATAGGTCATGCTCTCCAAAAAAATATGAAAAAAAAAAAGCTCTCACCTAATTAAAATAACAAACAAAAATCCTGGCTGCCAACTGCATAGTATTCATACAGTATCATACCTGGATGAGCATATAATGTATAATGTATAGCCCACTCGCCCACCACACGTGAAAAATATGTACATATTCCAAAACAATGAGGCGGTACACAAGTGCAAGTGGCAAAAAGGAGAGGGAAGGCGAGTGTGTATGTGTCTGTGTGTGCAGACAAACTCCTGATAGTGACCCCGTACCTCATCTCCAGGGCATAAATAAACATGTGTGTGTGAGCTTGCCTGTGGATTATAATCAGAGAGAAAAGGGAATCAAATTTATTCTGCAGTTGTCATTAATATTTCAGGACTGTTACTGTAGCCCATGTGAAAGAGCATGAATGATTAATTTAGACATCACCTCTGTCACAATCCCTTACCAGGCCTGGCCCGTGATCCACCTTTGAGAATAGTAAACAAAAGGTGGGTTCTCCCTCGTTTTTGTTGTGGTCTGGTTTGGGCTGTTCCTGTCTGGCAAGTAGGGGGGGTAAGATGCTGTGTTGTGCTGTTGGACAAGTTGGCTGCCTTTGTGGTTTGCCTGTGACATTGAGGTGTTAAGTGAACAGCACATGAAGTTGTGGGGACAGTTACTGTGGGGAGGGAGAAAGCTTTGTGCACCAGAGTGTATGTGCGTGGTTAGGAGGAGTTGGTGGTCATGGAATCAGGGCCACACAGCTCAAATATGTGTTAGATCAAATAAAACTACAAAACCAACCAAATCATGTGATGTTCTCCAACGGCAGGTGTGTTACCATCCAACTGTCTTTATGCACATTTCTTATTTTTGCGTACAAAATCTCAGTGGAAACAGACAAGAAAATTTGAAAGAATCTTTAAATATTGGAAAAATATTTCTTTACCCCTTGGAGAGATGGAAAGGTTGATGTATAGATAAAAGGTAAATGCAACTAAGTGCAATGGAAACCAGTGTAGCGAATAAATGATGACATACAGGCATGTGTGCAGGAGACTGTAATCTTCCCTGAATCAATACAAGAAACAAACATAAATGCCATATTATCTGAGAAACAGCAATAGAGCATGAAGCAAGAGTTTGAAACAATGCTATATCAGCAAGATGCATCAGACGTCGACTCTAAAGCCATCTTCAAGTTTGGATGATATTTTGAATATATCAAAGACCTTCACCTATGTCTATCAGCTTCTCAAGTCTACATCTCAGGGAGAATACAGTAAATAGGGGAATTGGGCTTTTGCAAGAGTTCCCCATGGGATCTAACTTTGGATAAAAATATAAATGGTGGTTGAGGGCAAGATTTTTGATCCCATTTGGAGTGAGCTAATTACTTATACAGATAAAAATACTAAGCTCAACAGAGCAAACCAGTCATCCCAATTTGACCTGACCTCTTCTTTTTGTTGTATTGATCATTTCTCTCCTCTTACTTTTTTACACTTGAATGGAGCACACAAAAATTTCCCCTTGTCATTTATTAAGTATTCTGATTCTGAGTCTTCTCTTTCTTCACGACTCCAGAGGTATTACCGTACATAAAGTATAAATTCCACTTTTGTAAGTGGGCGGTCATTATTTTAACTTCATTGTTTACAACTACAGTAGTAGACGACATGTGCTGACACCATTTTGTTCTTGTACATTTACCTATGCCATAGTCTGAAATTCTGGATATATGTTGTCCTAAGTTTACTACACTCCTGTTACACAATGTAGCTCCTGATTAACTTACAACACTGTTGAACTGCCACAGTCTGCAGGGGCCTTAAAGGACAAATTAACGTCAGAAAATAGAAATTTAAAAATAAGTTGTCTTTTGTCTTTTATGTGTGTCTATAGCACATTTAGTAAGGTAATGATGAAGTAGACACTGAAAGACAAGGGGACTGATAACTGATAATTGTTTCAGTCCTTTTACTTTTCCCTCAAATGAGCAGTTTAAGTATGACAACACTACTAATATGCAACAACTTTTATCTTAATTAACAAACTCTTAAAATTTGCATTTACACTAGTGGCTGGAAACTTAACATACATTTGCATTTTTATTTGCTGATTTTCAGAAAATTTGGTTAAAACATTTGATATATTTGCATGGACATCCAACTAGTGTGTACTAATACCAACAGAAAAGAACTGCAGTCATTAGAAAACTGACACCAATGCTCTGTCTGGGTTTCTCACTGACAACAAAGCTCATAGCCAACTATTAGTGTTGAACCCATTAGTCTGCAAACCAGATACATCAATAGCCTAAACACTGAGACAGGCACATGTTAACACCCCCATTCTAAGTCGATGGATGGGCGTCTTAGCTGGTGACGGATGGTGAGACATCCACAAGGTCCTATCAAGCTGACATGTGCTCCATACCTGTGTTTTTGATTTGTGTTTGGGCTTTGTGTGACACTTGTCTGACAAGTGGAGATCACAAGAAGACAGGATCCATCTATCAGACCGCTGATGCCACTGCTTCCGTCTCCAGGGCCTGAGGGCGTGGTGCATATGTCTGTGTGTGTATTCATATCTGTGCAAAATAAAGACTTCCATATACTCTATATTTGTCTATTTGAAAACTATCAACTCTGTGTCTTTGTGTCTGTGACACAGAGGCAATTTCATATATTTATGTATGTTTCAGAGTGTTATTTTATATAGTAAGTGTTAATGTGTGTCTGTATATGTGTTTGTGTTTGTGTGTGGCTACCTGCTGAGCAGTGAGCCCACAGGGGCAAAGCATGGAAGGATGACACTGATGCGATGTGTTGGCATGTGCCCTCGGGTGGTTTTGGTGTGGTTGTCATTTTGTTGTTTTCGTACAGCTCCCCCTTCGTCATACCCCGCATTATTCAAATAACGCACCCCAAAGTTCCATAAATAAATAATGAATTCACAACTAGATGGATTGATGAACAGTGATGGAGAAGTATTTGGTTTTTTTGTTTTTTTTTTTCACAGATTTCTCATTGTTTGGACAAAGTCTTTGACAGGCACTTCTCTCTTGGGAGATTGAGCTTATCAGAAAAAGAAGTGCTAGGTTAGAAGGATGCTGTCTCACTGAGCTCTCTGTGTGTATACAAGAATGTGTGTGAATTTCTATTCTAATTCAAACCATGGCTTAGATTTTCTAAAATAAAGAAGTTTTTCTCTCTAAAATAGTTATCAGGGTAAACCGGCTGTGTTGGTCAATAACTTGAAAGAAACAACCATGTGTGTCAAGAGGTCAAGCTCAACAAGAAGAGCAGAGAGAGATACCAACACAGAATACACAAATATGAAGAGCAACAACGCACACTTTCAGCCTCTTTGCCTCTCAAACACATAAAAACACACAGATCACAAATTAACATGATAGAAGATTATATAGAAAATCATGGCATCTAGAAGTTACTCCTTACACATATACATGTTAAAACACATCACCCCTCTCTCTAAACAAATCTCCATAGCTTACGGGACCTAAGGAGGTCAACGTGCATCTGAAACTTCCTCGTCTTTCCCCAGAAAAAAATGTGTGGGACTTGAAAGCAGCGGCAACTCGCTGTCTCTCCTCTCTATAGTTCCTAAAGCCAATGCAGATCAATACTTAGCCATACATACCACAACAGGAACAACTCCTGTCAAAGGTTACTCCTTTTTCTCTGTGATTCTTTCTTCATTTTAGCAGGGCGGAGGAGGATGAGGAGACGGAGAGAGAACGAATGAGAGGGGGAGAGAGAGGAGACGACTGTGGAGAAGTAAGAGGAGAGCAAGACAGATAAACCTAAAATGATCCCTCTCTATAGTTGCGGAACTCTGTGCTAATGGGTTTTGACACATCGCCAGCAGGGCAAAGAGAGAGGGGGCTGGGGGTTAGTCAATAGAGGTACGCGGTGGTGGCCAGAGGCTAGCAGCAGCGGCTAGGCCAAACCCATGGTACTAACATGGGCTGGGGGCCTGACCGCTAATCATTAGAAAGTCAATGAGTCCTCTAGCGCTTGCAGCTACGCTAGCCGTCCCAGGGAGCCACACCATGTAGGCCCTAGTGTGAACGTTTCATGTACACAAAAACCACTATAAATTTATATGTACAGCACACCGCATACATGCCAACCACCTATATAAAAGACGTATGTAGAGAAAACAGATGCATAAGTAGGAAGACTTATGTTTTATGTAGACAAAATGCCCTTGATGTAAACATGGAAGAAATAAGACTGGAACTTTATGTGTGAAAAAAAAACAGACATGCACAAAATATTTCATGATGTATGCCATGTCAGTCAGCAGTATTCCACAGCCTTTGATGGTGGGGCTCTATTATTAAGCACAGTCACTTCCTCTGCCCTACACTGGACAAAGCCTCTCCTGAGACGCCACACAAACTGCTCCCAGGTCATATCGGGCTGGGCCGCCTCACCTGGACCCCATGCATTTTTAAATGCCTCAAAGTGATCCTGACACACAGTTTCAGACTTGACTACAAAATGAGACATAGTTTCTCTAATTGGCAAAGACTTAATCTAAAGAAAAGTTAACATGTAAAAAAAGCAAATTACAAGATGAATACCCATGAACAGACACTTCCTTATTAGACTTGGGTTAGCATGTAATTAAACTAGCCATGTCGTTCTAATGGATTTATGTTTTTGTTTTTTTTTTTAACTGCCTGCATTGTATGTGTATAGAGTAATCACTTTGTATTAGGGCTGGGCGATTCAGCCTAAAAAAAAAAAAATTCTCGGATTTTTAAATAAAAAACTTGATTTTCGATTCAATTTTTTAAATTCCCTACTGAAAAGAACACAAGTAGCTGGGATAGGCTCCAGCGACCCCATGACCCTAGTGAGAATAAAGCAGGTTTAGAAAATAAATGAATGAAAGGTGCAGACTGCAAAAATATAGAAAAAACATTATCTTTATTGTTTTCAGTGCATTGAGACAGACCTTCAAAATAAAGCCAAGGCAGTCAGTCACTGGTTTCAACACAGTGACACTGTGCATCCTCACAATAACTAAAAATAACATAAGTTTTCTAATTAAAGGGTACTGGTTGTGAATTTTCATTGCTATCATTTCAAAAGATTACCTATATAACTATCAGTTTGGTCCTGTAACCTTAAATATAGCAATGAACGTTCACTACTGGCACCCTTTAAACATTTCAGTCATTAACATTTGGACTGATGATGTGTAACCATGGCAACTCTGGAGCTGAACATGTAAACATCTACATTTATGGAATTAGTAAAAATAAAAAATAAGTGCATGTTTGCCTTTAACCTATAAGGACCTGGTGCCATTTTTGTGCTAGTTCCCCAAATAATTTTTTCTCTGTAATTTTATCACCATTTTAGTAATATATATTATTTAGTAATATTATCCTTTGTATTTTGCATTTCTTCAGTGAAAATTAAGTATTTTCCTGTATTTAATTCACTGATCATGTAGATGTTTATTAAAGTTCAGAATAAAGTTGAGGATTTTTATATCTGAAACAGAGAAACCTGAAGAAATTGTGACTTTGTATGTTTTGTCATAGTACACCTGAGGAAGTGCATCCAAAACTTTTACTTATAGTAAGCATTGTTCATTCATTTGTGCATTAACAGACACCCCACATGTTATGTATTTATGTTCGTTTATTGCAGACAATGTAATTTACCGAGTGTTCTTGAATGCCTCACAGTATTCTCTGACGTGAACGTGTTGTTAACGTGACCTCACGCCATAACAGAGACACAGTGACAGATTAGAGGAACAATGCCACTGGATTTTACCAACATGAGTTAAAAAACAAAATCCTTTTTGCTATAAATGAACTTGTGGACTCTTGTGCCACAAAGCTGCAACATACCGAAAATCAAAGTAAAGACTTCAAACGTCTGAGCAGCTTCTGTGCATCGGTGCTGAGAATCTACTGCTTGTTTGGTACACGTCCGAACCAAAGGCCCCGTACTGAATGGGTTCAGTACAAATGATTAAGATAATGATAAGAAAATCGATTTTCTAAAATTAAAATCGATTTGATCTACAAATTCGATTTTTAGATTAAATCGATTTTTTTCCCAGCCCTACTTTGTATATTAAGTGAACAAATTTGTCATCAGTCCAAGAAAACTAATGCTAGAGCAAATATGATGCTTTAACAGACTGAGACATACTGTTTGAAATAGTCAGTTATGTCTTTGTAGCGTGTAATTCCCTTTATTGCGTTACTAACCTTGCATAGCCACTCAACATGGGGACACTGTCTGTGAGCACAAACCAGTAATATACTGAATAGACTATACATCTAGAAAATACCTTTTGATGTAGTATGGATAAGAACTACTGAAAAAAAAAACCAAATATCTCATTTAAATAGCATTCTGGCTCTTTCAGCCAAGCTTAAACAGGTCCAGAATTAAGAGCATTCAGTCACTTCCTGGTTTCAGCAACTTTATATATAGAGATATATACTGTATGGTTTATAAGGAACATTGAACTTACTAATGTTAATAGTGAGCCAATACAAAAGAATATACTTGATAATGTATCACATGCATCCTGGTGATATAGTATTTCCATAGTAATTCAAAAACAAAATCAACACATTAAGTGATATAATATTTCACTGGAGGTAGAGATAAAACAGCTCTGTATAAATTAAACTGGTGGTTGCTTGACTAGATGTTAGAATTATAATCATGACCTGTACCCATGCCCTCTGTGTGTGTATACACACATACAACCATGTATTGCCCCCAAACATGTACACAAATTAAACGGGCTAAAACAGTGCAAATCCAAAATCAGATCAATAGCCTTACAGCTTCTTAGCCTCTTTCTGATCAATATGCATGCAATCAAACTTTTTGCCAGCATTACCTCCACCACTACACTCATTGATCGAATCCATTGATCCTGGTGCTCAACCTCCTTTTAGGAGCGGAAGGTATAGATATTTAGCACGAGAGACCCCATCTGGCCATCATTGTGAACTCTGACCTTTGTGCTAATCCTCAAACAAAAGCTAGAACTTATTGGGACCTATGCAGTCTGACCTGAAATGGTCCCAGGGGTCAGACAGAAGCAGCGGGGTGCTAAAACACACTCTAAAACCCAGAACAATGCCCCCTTCTGGATCTTGGACACCACTGCACCTTGGTGAAAGATGAACTCATTGGCAGACATGGGTTTTACTTTGACTGAGTATTCTGTTTGATATAGAAAATTTGAATAAACCTATCCAGACACAGTCTACAGAAACACAGGTTGAACATGACAGACAAGACCAAGAGACAAAAGACATGAAGACAGAGGAGGACACTGAGAAAGAAAGAAAGAAAAAGTGATGGAAGGTCAGTGAGGGTGGGGCAGCAAGAACCAGGGTCCAGCAGGGGGATTGGCGTTCACTGAGGCTTCTCACTGATGTACCGCCAAGCCCTTTGAAGGGATTATTAACACATTTTGATTACTCTGGTCCAGTTGTCACAGAAAATATAACCTCCATCAGGACTATAAAATGGGCGGCCCTTTTCTTCTCTAGCATCCCTCATGTTGTTTCTCTCTTCCCTCTTTGCAGTTCCTCCCATTGCCCTGGGTTGGCCCGACTCAAAGCAATCCACTAATTACAGTTTCAGACATCTTGAAGAGTGGACTAACACACTATTAGTCTAATAGAGACAGCAGCCCCCTCAAGAGACACAAATTAGTGGACACACTGTTGTGCCATGTATTGGAGCTTATTTTTCATCTAAATTGTCTGTAACAATATTTATTATAGATAAACCAAACCCATGTATGAGTCTTTACCTTTAGATCTATGATTCAGCTTTACTGTATATATAAGCTCAGAGCCACAATATCTCAACCTACCCTACAGTATTTTGTTATGCTGACTAGTTACAATACCACATCCTGCTTTGTCTATCAACATCAGTCTGGATCACATAAGTGTAACTGTTGACCACTAACTTTACCAAGACAGTTTTAGCTTACAAATGAAAAGAATACATTTTTTCTCTTCCTATTTTTCACAGATACTAAGAACACAGTCCCTGATTATATTATACTGGAATAGAATGCTCTTTATTTTCATTATACAGAATATACATCAAGATTAGAGAGCTTCTCCTTTTCAGTGCAAACAGGTGACTATATATAAAATATAAAATTAATGTACAAAAGTATGTACAAAATAGAATCCTACAAGTCAGTGCAGTTAAACATATACAATTAGATTAATTTATATTGACCTAGGTGCACCATGCCTTGCAGCCTTTTAGGTATGATGCGAGGTCTTCCGTCATGATGGGTGTTTGATGTGTCCCCAAAACTAATATGGTCACACTTAATGTTCACCTTTTTTGAATTACTCAAACTTTGTATTGATGCATCACAAAATGATGATAAATGTAATTAATGCAGTAATAGATTTTACAGGAAAAGACCCAGATACAAAGGTATTCATTTGTCTACTACCTCTGAATAATCAAATGCCACGCTGACCAGAAAAATATGAATCTTGTTGATTTTGAGTTGATTCTACCTCTAAAAAGAAAGCAGACAACTTGGTGTCTTGTTAGCGTTTGTGCTTTTGACTTCTTCTGAAATGCACACGCCTACCCTGCTTCACACCCTGTCACTTCAAGACTAAATGAAAAAGATGCTAACAGACAAGCAAACACACATTTCCTCCTTGAATAAAGTCTCCTTTTTAGGAACCGAGTTGAGAGATTCATAAGATAAAAACATCCCCAAAAAAGGCGAATAAACTCAGCAATGTTGGAAAAAAAAGAAAGGAAAGAATCAAGTGAATGGAAGAATGGCTTTTACAGCAAACCCCAGCATTATTTACTGTGATAAGCAAAGCTAATACATAAGAGAGAATGCTTCTCTTTGTACACCATTAACTACATATCCTGTTTGTGAAATGTATATTCATAAACACAGTGAGGATTGAGCAAAGGGCCATTTCAAATGTACACATGATCTGTGGAAAGGGCCAACACAGTTAACATCAAAGGGTCCAGAGTGGGAGAGGTAAAAGTAGGCCAGGCCATGGCCTGGGAGAGAAGTGCAGAGGATACAGAGGGTAGTGAAAGAAAAAGAGAGAAGGCAGTATGGATGTAAAGAGAGATGGGGAGAGAGAGAGGTCGGTCCCAGGCTGGGAGGAGCTCAGGTGTGAGTTCTGAAGAGGCACCTTCTGTTCGTGGCTCTGAGGCCCCTCTGCGGACACAAGAGGGCCCAGACAGACATGGGCTCCTCTTGTTTGGCCCAAATAAATCCAGGTGGCTCAAGACGCGTGCCCTTGTCACTCAACACAACTTCACCCAACACAAACACTCACATGTGATGACACATGCACACTCAAAGATGCCTAAAGTTCGCTGAAATCTGACCTTTTTATAAGGTCATCATGGTTCAGTTTCCGAGGCCATCAGAGAGATAGGAAATAGAAATTCTTTTTAAAAAGAAATCCAAAAACTGAATTTCAGAACAAAGAATTCTTAGTTTTTTACCACTTAAATCATTACAGGACTGATGTTAGTTTTTTTTTTTAATTATAAACCACCTTATTTCTTTTGTTTTTGAATATTGCACTGGTGTGCTTATTATACTGCAGTGAAGTAGTTGCTCACTTTTTACAAAACAGATGCAACATCCAAGCTTAAGGTGTTGTAGAGGCAGTAAAACATCAAAGACAAGCACAAACAATAGATACAGTGTACTTGAATCTTATCAACAAAAACTCTAACAAAAATGTCCTTATTTACACTCAAGCCCGGCCTACGAGAGGTCCAATGTAGACATTAAACATATTGAAATATAAGTTTTCCTTGTAAAGTGACCACCTTCTGGGCACTTTTGCATCAGAGGGGCCTTTGATTTCTGTTCTGTTACTGACATTTATGATCACTGTAAAACATGTTGGCTTGGGCAGATGGATCACGATATTGTGCTGCTGTTCCTCTTCTGTTTACAGACCTGAGTGCAGCGTGGTCACATATGCCCATCCTTTTTGGGCAACTATGAGTTTTCTTGAGGTCTCTATAGCGGACATACAGGGACACTCGAACACAAACAACAGAGTGTAGATATGTGCAATATGATGACAGATGGGGAAGATGATAATGCTTTTTTTTATTATTAAAAAATGTGACAAAAATGACCTGCATCCCTCTGAAGATCATCTTGACAGATCTACCAAAAATTCAAGTTCTCTGCGAGAGAGATGCTCAAACCACTCAAATCAATTACATCAAAGATGGAGCTCACATATCGAGACTTGTTAAGTTAACTGTAGTCATATTGCAAAGGTAGGGTGCCGGAGCCATTGCTGTCACTTGACGACGCCTGCGTCTAAATTGGGAGTGAAGGCCTCCCCAGGAGAGATGGGTGAACCTGTCACAGAAGACTGAGGGAGCAAAAATGTTCAAAAACGCCACAGTCACACACATACACACAAACACTAAAACACAGTGTCTCCATATGCTTAAGATCTTAATCATCAGCACCATCATCTGTTCTGTCCTTTCAGTCTGTGTGTGTTTATGTGTGTGCGCGTGTGTGTCGTTTACATGAAAGAAGGACATCTGGAATACAATTATTCCAAGACACTCTCACACACACACACACATTTCCCTTTGCTCTAAATTTGCATGAATTCCATACATCTGGCCTTTAAGAGGCAGTAGCAATTATTCATTGAGCTGGTTGTTACAGCCCAAATGCAACCGGCCACCAGTCTAAACAGCTCATTAAAACAGCACAATACCTCACTTCAAGCACACAGGAAAATTGGCATGCAACTCTATCACTGCAATATCGTATAGTTCTGAATGTCCATTCTGGATAATAAAATGAATTTAGAGTGACTCTGTGGAGAAAGTGACTGTACTAAACATTTCTTTTGGAGTTTTTTTTTTTTTTTTGTACTGTTCTCTTGCTCTACCTTCTTTGTCTGCTTTCTCTGTCCATGTCTGAAATTTAGGCTCTGCACTTGTCAGGTAAATAGGTAAAATGGGGTGGGAAATAAACCTATTCTGCAATAACAATACCGATTTTCAGGGCTTAGTTTTTTTTTATAAAAGAACTGTCCATTTTGAAAATAGTCAGGGATTTTATTTTAAAAATGGGTTGAGTTGAATACATCAAAATTTTAATTTGTTATTTTAAATACTTAATTTATTCACAATTGCAGGAATGGAAATATGAAATCTTAAATATAAAGGGTACACAAGTTTTGGTTAAGTTGCTTTATGGAAATTATGCTTTTAATTTGTGTTTCTTCCTTATTTATTTTTTTTTAATCCCTTGATTATGCAAAATTATCTGAGTTATTGCTGGAAACACCCAAAACACTGCAAATGCTTCAAAAAAAAAATCCTAATAACCACATCCCACTACTATCAGGTGGCCTTCACCAAACATTAAAAAAGTTTATATCAATGGATCCTCTCTGTTCTGTGTGTAGCCATAACTACGCTCATATTCACATCAAACCTGAGATGGGCCAGACCAAGGAAAGTGTCCCTTAGGCCATCTTAGCCAGTCCTTCACAACTAAGCTTTAAAAGATGGGCGACAGTACAGTACGCAGCAGTTGGCCTTGATTGATGATTGAGTAACCCAAGATCATAGATGTGCTTGGGGAAGACTTGCCGGTGCAGAGCTGTGCATACATCAGCCCTTTAGGACTACCACTACATACATCATGCAGTGAGACTGACTGATGTGAGCATGGGGACTATGTAGACCACTTAAGGGAAGCTTTTTACATGGCAGTCAACAGTCAAAGTTGACTAAAATGATTACAGCACAGGAAAGGGGTTATTTTGTTGCAATAAATCAGATTTTATCTACGCCTCAAACAACTGAGGTGCAAATCATGTGCAACATGTTCATATTACTACAAGACATTCGCGAGCACACACACATACATTAACTTGTGCTGATATCCTTGACAGAAACAACTACAAAAGCATAACTCAGTGGTAAATAAATAAGTTCATGCTGTCTACGTGCATTCTCTTTTTAGGAACTCTTGGGCTCACATAGACCCGTCCAAAGGATTATGTGCATGCATTCATGCGTGCACAGAGGCCCCCTTTCAGCACCGTCTTACTGAGTGAGTATAAGCGGTGCCTCCCTTCGTCAACAGCTCAAGGGCGCAGCCTATCTACCAAATGATAGAATGCAGAAAAGGAACTCTACTTCAGATTAAGCAGCCGGCCACCTTGTATCAAGTCAGTACCTTGGTTGATTTATATGGGAGTTTAACTGTTTGTACTGTTCAAGGTTATGTTATTTAACACAGGAACAAGAAGGAGATAGAGACGAGGCCTTGGTGATTTAAGCTGGAACAAGTGCTCCATCGACTGTGATTTCCATAAGTGAGAAGATCTAAAATTAAACCAATTATCTTTAATCCAACAGAGGACAATTTGATGAGATCTAAATATTTTATCCTCTTGAAACATAAACATAGCAGTTATTCTCCACTGATATATCGACGGAGAACGCAAAATGTAAATGTCGGTCATTTTAGCCCAAATCTGTGTGCCTTGTCTGCGGCCACATAAATTAAAAGGACAATGTCAGCGTGTCACTTGTGAGTCTCTTTGCTTAGAACTGGGATGCGGAGTCTCCCATCCCAAAGCAACACACAAATCCATGTGCACGCAGACACGCTTGAGAAGCACACAGAGCACTCCTAAGGTTACCCCCTAGGACAAAAGCTTTACCATCCCACTGACTGGCAGATGGGGCAACCAGCTGACATCTCGGCCCGGCTCTGTTTCATGTTCCCTGGGTGTCTTAAACGGGCGGGCACCCTGTCTGATGGGCACAGGACGGCCAAGGAGGAAGCTCCTTTGACAGGGGAGGGGGGGGGTGTGCTCCTTTGGGCTACCATTGAGGAAAAGAAGAGCAAGGACAGACGGAGATGGCTAATGCGCTTCTCTGTGTTTGTACAGTATAATTGTGTGTCTTGCAGGGTAGAAGGCTAAGGGAACGTCTACAGAAGATGCACATTAATAAAGAGCTAATGACTGCATTTAGTCCTATACAGGATCAAATGGTTTCCTCAAGGCTTAAACCAACATTTGGAGTTGGAGGGATCAGGAGCAGTTATACTTTTTTTTTTTTCTCCCCCTGATTTAGGCCAAGTAATTTAAATCTGAAAGTACAAGGCATGTTTATTGGAACACAAAAGGTGGCATATACTAGTTTGCAGACATGAGACCACAGGTTCTCTATCTGTGCAACTGAAAAACATCTGTGAGACTATATGAGAAATGACAACGACAACAAAGCACCAGCTACACCATGTTAAGCTAAAAAGAAGTCGAAGTTGTTGTTAGGTTGTTTGCATATACAACTTTGGTAGCTACAGCTGGGAAAGTTATGTTAAAAATAATGTTCTTCTGTATTTAATTTAATTTAATTTATGTTTATCTTATATGTATACATAAAATACACAACCAACCTCCGCTTCATGAAAATCTTTTTTTTTTTTTTTTATAATAAAAATATGGATATATTTTATTATTTTGGCATAATCAAATTTTATCGTATTTATTTACTTATGTGTTATCATCATAATTTACCTTACATTGTCATTTTTAAATACTTTTGGAATGGTATATAGAGAAATATAGTCCTTACCCTTTACTGACTGTATGGATATAATAATTCTTAATATTACATAAATTATATTTACTCATATTTGCATATTTATATTTACTTAGGCGGCATCCATTATGGGAAAACTGAAAAAGCAATGATATTTCAGATTGCAAATTCTGAGTGAAGGAAATGGTATAGGGCAAGAAAGGGTGGATTTATTTAAAAACATTTGGTGAAGTATTTAATTTCAGAAAAATGTTGCTGTACTTATTTCCATGTATTTTTATTTTACTGTTACAGGAAGGTATAGACCTAAAAATAAATTTTGCAAACTCTAACTTTTATGTAGCTCCCCACAGTAAGTGAATGATGGCAGACTACATGTATTAAAAATGGCATCAGCAGTCAGCTGTGTTAGCAGGGTACTATTATACTACCGACTTTACCTTATGACTGTCTGCTTGCTTCTGCTGAATCTGACACACAATTTAAAATGAGTGGGATTTAAAAGATCCACAGTCTGAAAGTTAGAGTTCCCAAGCTGTGAATTTATTTACTCTTAATTATAGATGCTTAAGATATTTTGTTTTCCCACATATATTTTTCCAGTTGCATGCTCTTGAACAATTTCCTTTTCTCAAAATTTACTATTTGGGATAAATATGGGCTTTTAGTTCAATGCATAAAAATGAAAATTATCAATTAAATAAAAATAAACATAGTTGTAGCAATAATTAAAATCATGCAATAAAAGCATAATGTTGCTGAGATCACAGTGGATGTGTAACGTTAGGCAAATTTATTTAAAAAAAATAAATAAAAATTCTATATAGCATGTGCAAAAAAATGTTTAAAAACTCTACCAGCAGCTGTGCTTTCCTTTTTTACAGTTTTCTAAAATCTCAGCTTAGTCTGCCAGCTTGACAGAAGTCTGTCTGTGAAAATCAACAGCTAATGGTGGGATGTCTTGGTTGTCATTACTTAAGGGCTTTGTAGTTGTTGTGTAGTTCTTTTAAATAAAATGGTTGATAATTTATTACATTGTAAATAATAAGAAATGTGGGGGGGGGCACTGGACAAAACAAGCCAATAGATTTATTTTAAATATATAACAGTGTAAATTAATAAAATAACCCTGTGTTTTTAGTCGGTAAATACATGTAATGGAATGAAAACACCACTGTGGCTGCTGTGAATATAGTCATCGTCCCAAAGTGTCCATGTCTCATTTTTTTCAGTAAAACAGTTCTATACTTCCACTCGCTGTGATAAATGTCTCCTCCTTTTTCTGCTTTTAGGGTTTGACTTACATCAGCCATCTTGTCATCCTGCGCATCGTTCTCATCAATGAATTAATATTTCTGATATACATCCTCGGGTGATAAGGTGGCACAAATCTCACTTAATGCCAATCTTTTGCTTTATTTAATTTTTTTCTCTTTTTCTCCCTTTCCATTTTTAATATTCCAGGTCCTCAGATGTAGCTGCTCTTTAAAGCGCCCATGGGGGCTCTGAGTCCTCGCTTTTGTCTCCCATTTCCTTCTGAAACAGTTTTTCTTTAACCCTATGTGGCTCTTCACAGTTGTTGTCTTAGCTCTCTCCTCTCTGTCGCTCTTTCTGTTTTCTTTTTCTCCATCCCCCTCCCTCTCTCAGCTTTCTCAGTGTCAGCCAGAGGTCAATGCTACACTTTTTCTTCTGCATGCAAGAAGGCAGGGGGTGTCTTTTTAGTTATTGTAACCTAAAAATAGAATTTGATTTAAGGTTGGAACTGAGGTGTCTTTTAAGATATAGTGGCATAGCACTATCGACAAATGGAGGCTGTTTTTGTATGAGATAAGGCGCAGATTTATATCAATAAATGGATGATGTTTGACTGAGAATACAGATCAATACATAAACTAGGCCAACATGACTTAATTCTCATTTTTTCTGTCTCTAGTAACACTGCATTTTTTTCTGCTTAAAGTCACCTTCTTTTCCTCTACTTTATATTTTATGGTTACAAAATGTACTCTTATGTCATAGTGTGTGAATGTGGGCATTTTTAAGACTTTGACAAAAATCTATTTTGTATTAATTTGTCAATCTCTAAAATTTCTAACAAATAAGAACAAAATAAAGCTGCAGTTTGCAGTACTTGTTAAACAAGTTCATATTAAAATATAGCTGGCCTAAATTTCTGCGCAGTTTAAAAAGACTTCATGTAAAAGTGAGAAAAAATATTTAAAATGGAAAATCCACATTTGTCTTACACTTACCAGTGATGCCTCACTTTTGTACTAAGCCTGAAAGCTCCATTGAGCACTCTAGTTAGATCATTACTTCCAAGAGTCTCATTATACTGAGAGCCTTGTTGAAGCTAATAAGTGACTAAAGGTCTAATTATTAGATTTTCATAATTTTATTAAAGCTAGCTGATACTTTTGAAGAACTAATCATCGGACAGAAGGTAGTTAACTGTGGTAGTTGGTGGTTTTTGGTAAAACATTATTACTCAGTCAAGAGATCTTGATAAGCATCTATCGAAGAAAGAACAAACATCTATTTAAGGTTAATTGAATTAAACATACTTGTTGCCACTCTCAGTATTAGCAAATATTGCTTTTTTGATTTTCGCAAAAACACCTGTCGAAATACAGGGGAAAACAGTCTTGCCCAGACAGACTCCCCAACACATACTTGAGTCTGTTGGTTCAGCTCTTCCATTGAGGGTCTGTATGCTAGTTGGCCATTGTGCGTGGAAGGCTTTTGTCTGTGCGGCCCAAAACTGGTGATTGCACCTTAGCTACCACAGTTCAAGCGTAAACAGTGTTTTCATGCACTACGATATACACTGTTGCCAGTGGACCCCTAAATCCCTGGAACAGCTGAGTCCTAGGGTGTCAAAGATAATGGCGATTTATTGCAGTGCGCGGCTTTCT
>JAPTGZ010000012.1:15820484-15830505 GCA_029814645.1 Fowleria isostigma
ATGAGTAATAATTAATGTGTTTATATTATGGTTAGTTATGGTAGATTTAAAAATTTTATTTTCTTAAAAATTGTCAAAATACAATGTAACAAAAACTAAACATTTAATTCAGTTTCCTTTCAGTTTTTTAAAGACATGATGCTAGACCCAAATGTTTTATAATGCTTTTTATTGTGTGCTCTTCAATCTAAAATTCACTACATACTTTAATATTTTATCAATAATTTAAGTGTATATATTATATGAGGGGTAATTTAGATTATTATATTTGGCTTGAAGGAGCAATTGAAAATAAAAGTGTGAATAGCTTTTCTGATCTTTAAATGTCACATTCAGCATTGTATTTTTCTGATGTGTTTTCATGTATGGATTAAACTAAAAAAAAAAAAAAAAAAGAAAAAGAGTTTGATTTGTTAATTTTTACTCAACAATAATTTTGAACAATAAACAGCAAGTTTCCCAGCTCTATTATTTAAATGCTAAACAATCTGAAAAATTAATTCAGCTTGATTTTTTTTCCTTTTCAACATTTTTTTGGTAGATAAGCAAATTCTGTATTTATTAGTATTTCTTTAAAATAGTTTATAAATTTTTAATGAAAGCACAATCCGATTTGAAATTAGATGTGATACTTGAGCTTTTCCTTGAAATTTTGATAGAACCCATCAGTGTTTCAAATGTGACATTTCTGACAGCAAATCTCCTTCTAAGTTCTGCATAAAATGTCAGAGTCACTTTCGTGTCTCACTAATTTGCCAGGAATATGCATATCAATTACATATCTAGACTCGTGATACATATGTTTCCAAGATGTGCAGTTCATGGGTCATCATTGAAATGGAAATAGGAAAATGTTTAAAAAAAAAAAAAAAGAAAAAACACAGACAACTTTATTTAGCTTTGCTTAGCTGTGAATTATCTAAATATACTCTCATAAAGCACCGAGGGTCTAAATGTGCAAATATGCATTTTGGTATTCATCTTTGTCTTTTTTCTTTTGTGAGTGCAGCACGTATGCAGATGCAAAGTATTTATTTTATTTTGTGAGTCGATTGTGTGTGCCTTGAGACATACCACCCATTCAACCCCTGCAAGCTGACAGCCGATTCTAAAGGAGATATATAATTAGTCAAAAGACGTCTGGTCACAGTTAAGAGTGGCTGCGTATGAGTGGCAGCTGTGCAGGTGAGTAATAGGTAAGTGCGTCTTAAATGTTAAAACGCTTTTCCTGGGTTTGTTGATGTATCATTGTTTTGATGCAGCAGTTATTCAAAACAACTTAGTTTAAAAGAACATGTAGCATATTTTTGGTAATTAAGATCACTATTCAAGATAATTTTTTTTCTTTTTTTCCTCTTTCGTTGCCAATTTTGTAACTGTTCTGAATAAATCTTTTGTTGATAGTATTCTCAATGAATTGGTCATGTGGTGTTTATCTGCTGTTCAAAAGGCTGAATTGATATTTTTATAATACACTTTTAAACAATAATATTAACAAAATAATAATAATAATAAATAATATTTTGATTGAACATTAAAATATATTATGTATCAATTTAAATATTTATAAATTTAAATTTAGTTTGGGGATAAATGATAATTTCTAAGCAGCAAATAAATAATATAATAATACATTCAGTAATGAATAAAATGTAGTATTGCACTAAAATATTTTAGTGGTGTTTTATCATTAAAATATGCTACAACCTTATTCATTTTGAGTGTCTGCATTGTGCTGGTTCACCACCCTTGGAGTCTAAAGAAAGAAGAGAGAACAAGATTTAGCAATGTGTCCGTGTGTGTGTGGACGCTGATGGAGGATCTATTATGGGCCTAAGTCCACACCCGGCTGGAGAACAGCTGTGGGACGATGGAGTCAGGAGGCTGGTTTTGGATTGAGATTTGAGTTGGATTGTGTGATTGTGTTTAGTTGTGCATATGTGTGTGTCTGCGGGTCACAATCTGGCTTTGGCCAGACACTGGTCCCATGCCCCGAGCCCACTCGCTGGCAGCCCAGCTTTGCATTAAACAGTGTTCCTTCCGCATGACTTGGTGACAATGCCGTGGTTTCAGCTTTCGATAGCCCCTATGAGGGGCCCACCACCTCACACAGGGGGCCGGTCAGCCACCCACATTGGCGTCCATCGGGCCCCTGATTAGCGCCTCACCTGGTTCTCCGAGGAGCCGGCGTCATCCCCCAGGAGCTCGTTGCGCACCTCATCACTGTAGGCAATACGTGACCTTTTCTGCAGGGGGAGGAGAGCAAGGGAGAAGGACAAAAAGAAGAGAGGGGAGAAACAGAGGAGAGAAAAAAGAGAAAACAAGTGGGGAAATATGGCTTAGTGCTCTTGTTGATGCAAAAAACAACAGGCATTCCTTAAGCACGAGAGCCCCCTAATGGAACTTGGTGACAAACGTGCAGTCGTAGACATGCAGGTGGTGTGTGTGTGTGTGTGTGTGTGTGTGGCAATACAACCCATGTACTGACAACAAGCACTTCTTGGTTTATGCCCATGCCTGCTTCCAAGGTGATCTACCTAGTGCACTTGTGCCACAGAAGTCGAGGCAACCCCCACCTCGTTCCCCACCCCTCCCACCTTTACCCACTTAAACAAATACAAGTTGAGGGATAAAAAACCTCATCTTGTGTGCATGGAGAGGTTGTGGAACAGGGGACAGGGGAGAGGACCAGGGAGATGTATTATGAGGAAGTATCACTTGTCAGCGCTAAATCTTTTCTGGGGGCTGTCACTGCTGTCATCCCAGTGCAGTGGCAGGCTCTGTGATAACACCAATGCTGAGACTCAGACAGGGAATAATTCATCACCCATTGGCGGCCCATCGGATTTGGGGTTGCCTCTCTCTCTCTCTCCCTCGCTTGCTCTTTCTTTCTCTCTTTCTCCTCACACTCACTCTCTCTCTCTCACACACACACACACACACACACACACACACAACAACTCACTCTTGCTCTCTCTCTTTCTCTGTCTCACTAGAATAAGAGGGAATGCCATGTCCAAAAAAAAAAGCCCAAAACACACACATTTCATACACACTTCAGAGTGTGCCACCTCCGATTGTGGAAGAGTGGGCTGCCGTTGTACTGCTTGTTTACAGACGCCCGACCCATGGAAAAACAGCCTCTTGGCATGCCCTCTAAACTAAATACACACCAGCAGCAGACACAGAAAGTGTTTACTAAGCCTCCTTCGCTTTCTCTCCTTGCCTTGACAGGGTTTCTAGGTGGGCTGCAGGAGGTGGGCAAAATCAAAGACAAACACCAGCATAGGAATGAAAATATCACTTTTTCTCAACAGGAATTCTTTCTATTTTCTATATTTATTTAGTCCTCCACTCTAAATAAATAAAACAAAGACAGGGAATCAGTGAAGGAACACCAATTACCTGGTGGGTACATTTTTTTTCCTCAAATACAGTATCCTTTCGCAGTATCTTTCTATTATCAGCAAAAGTTTGAAGCTATTGCATGAAGTACTTTGATGCTACCGTCCAGGAGAAAAGCGCAAACCAAACTTAAAAAAAGCCAATTCTAACTTCAAGAGTGATGATATCAAGCTCCTTGATTGAAATAAGTTTGGAACCAATCACAACCAAGCCAGCTGATTTTTTTTTTTTTTTATTGTCTCTCCTCATAATCTGGAGCACTGAGTGGAAAGTCATGGCTGATGTGATTTGGCTGTTATTATCGTGATGGTGAGGGCCACAGTTCTCTAGAGTAATTACTGACTAGACGGAGGGCCTGATTGACCCAGACCACAAAACCCATTAGATAAAGAGCACACCCAAACAATACTCAACCATGGGGGACCTAAACCCACCACAGAATGCCTATTGTGGGGCAGAGGGGAGATCGGCAGCACAGACACTAAATAAATCGCAACATCGACCCCACAGGAGTTCCACACTTTTTATTCTATTAAAATTGTACCTGTTATAATGCTTCTGTCATTAATTTATAGCAATGCAAATTATCACTTTTTATTTGTCTGACAAAAACTGAATCGAAATCAGTGCTTTAAAGTTAGTAATTATAAAAAATTACAACATGTGTAATGCTAAATAAAAACTCTTAAAATCATGCAACAAATGTTTCGCTATGAGAAATATCATTATCATAAGACATATCAAAGATATTCTCAAAAATCTAATTATTAGAACACAGGTATTTTTAATTTCAGCTCTAATTTCAGGATAATTAATCCCAGATGCAGTAAATAAATGACCACTGTGTTTCAGTTTGTGTCACATCAAAAGAATTTTCATATTTAAGTAAAGTAAGAGAGAGGCAATAAGTATTAATCCGAAGACAACCTGTAAACTTGCACACATGACACACACACACACACACACACATTTTTTTCAGGAAAACACCCACATGTTCCATTTAAGTCTAGTTTCATCTTAAAGAGCTGCAATGCAACTTGGGGAGAACGACGACTTTACCAGTAATTGAGACGCGGAAGCCTGGGAGAAGCATTGATTTGAATGTTAAGGCGAATGTTACGTCGCCTTTTAAACCATGTGCAGTGTTTTTTGGTTCTTCTAAATAGCTATTTGTTACAGATGCATGTATGAAGCATTTCTGCAATGAAAACAGTCTGGGTAACAAAGGGAATGAAAAGAACTGAAGACATTGAAATGAAGTGTTGCCGCTACTTCTCCTGTACTTACAGTATACATCTCAGTTTTTAGATTCCCCTCTGGAAAACAACAGCTTCCCGAGTGATTAGTACCTTTCCATTTGATGTAAAACAAAAACAGCTGTATTGACTGGTTAATGAAGTGACAGGTTTTGATTATAAAGTGCGGTGTAACACACAAAAAAAAATATTAGGTGACATCAGGATTACACTAGAGGTCAGGGAAGCAGTTATTAAATGCCTGTTCCATATAATCTAACAATTGATTAGAAGATTTAAACAAGATCTATAAAGAAAATGCACTGAAATTGTGTCATTCTAGTTACAGTACATGAAGTAGAGCTCTGCATCTTGAGACAAAACCAACTAATCAGGCTTTCTAATCTAAAAAAGAATGAGCGCTTTCAAAAGATACCTTATTGCTCAGAAAAGAAAAAGGTGCTTTTTTTAATTCGTTTGAAAGGTCTGTCTTTTGTCACTTTTTTAATCTTGGGTGAGAATTTGCTTCTATTCCCGGAAGCACACAAGAAAGTACAAAGGTACATCTTAACTTTATGCAAAGTGGCCTGCCTTTAAAACTCTACACATCCCGTCAAATGCGTCGATAGAGGTGCGGGTGTCCTGTCAAAAACACACGTTTTACCTCTGTTGACATGGATAGCAGACACACACACACACACACACACACACACAAAAAAAAGAGTCTCCTTTATCCATCAAAATGTAATTACATATGCATGCATAACAATTCATATCAGATATGCTAATCAGTTCAGCATAATCCTCTGAGCAGCAAATTATATTTATTTAATTATAACAAATATATGGATCTTTTCTTTGTGCATAACCCTTTTATAGTGTATGAGCAGACATGAATATTGTCTAAATAAACATCAGGGAATTTGGTGCTGAAGCTGAAAATGAATCTAAATATCTGTCGACAATAAATCTGTTATCAATAATTGTAAAACAATGGCTTTTCCCTTCGAGCAGTTGATGATCTCCATCTTTCAAATACAAAAAGAAAAGTTGCCATTCTACAAATAATTAGAAATAATAGTAATTACAATGAAATAAATTGTATACACATTTCAATGCTATTAAACTCCCTTCATTGCTTTTCGCCCGGCACAACGAGTGACGTGAAGGACAAGCACAAATAATTGTGGCGCCTGGAAAGCAGAAAAATGTAAACAGTTCATTAGATGGGAAATAAAAGGCGTAAAAATACCCAGGGGCAGAGTGTAATGAGGGGCCCCCGAAGTTCCACTGCAGACGCTTTTTCTCTCCACTTTCCCAAGCTTTTTCCTTTTCGCCCTGCACACACAACTGGTGGCATAGCATGAAGAGTAATTAACCATATTCAGTTTACAATACTACGTTCCCTTACAGGCTTTTTCACCAGTAGGAGCAGCTGGGCATTTCCAAATATAGACTTAATAACACTTATGTCCAGCTTCATGTGTTAGGCTGAAACTGCCATTCGGTCCTGCACTTTCTAACAGATCTGCTACATTAAAGCAGAAACAAATCAAACTCACCATTTAAAAAAAAAAAAAAAAAAAAAAAGTTCAGTTTTTACAATGCACTGAATATGAGGTATATTTTTTCCTGGAAGTATAACATCTTTAAATATCTCATACAAACTGAGAGAAACAAAACTATCAACATCAACAATGGAATGCCAAAATTGCGGTCACAAACGTTTTCACAAAAACGTGCGCTTAACTCAAAGGTTATCTATATCACTTCCTTTCCTTCCCCTGCTGTGATATTTTCCCAGGTGATGTGTGGACCGGTGCCAGCAGGTCTCACTTGGGTTCCCTCCACAAGTGGGGGCAGAGGTGGACTGATGCGGCATGGCGTTAAAAGGAAGCTGAGACCTTTAAGCAGGCGCAAGTATCACAACAGCATCTTAAATAATGTATCTGTGCTTGGCGGGGGTTTAACACACGCAGTCTGCACAAAGGAAAACACACACACACACACACAAATTGTTGTCTAGCTTCTTCCACTCTCCTTTAACACAAACAAATTGGGAGAGGTTGTTCAATTAAGTAAGTCCTCTTTTTTTAATGCATTTGATATAATATCAGACAAAGACAAGCCTCTACAATTGAGACTGTCACAGGAGGGTGTCATTTGTGCCTTTGTTTTTTTTGTGGTCTTTGGTGCCATCGAATCCCCCACTTCTGTCTGTTTGGTGTGTTTGCGTGAGTGCGTAAATGCGTGCGAGGGCTGCTCTGTCTCAAACAGAGGCTTCCACCAGCCTTGCATCCCAGGGAAAATTCCTTCAGAGGACGTACACGCGCAACATATGTGAACAGTAACCCGGTGTGTGTTCTCTCTTCCTAATAGAACTGCAGCAGTGGTAAAGAAGCCGGAGCCTTAGATAACAGCATGGGGCCTCTCATTAGCTCACAGGTTAGTGCTTTGGTGGCTTCTACGCACATGGCATTGTGTTTATCTTCCATGGAGAAAGAAAGAAAGAAAGAAAAAAAAAAAAACCTGAAGGAGTCACATCGAAGCTGTTGTTGAAAACACAAAAGGTAAATGATCAACCATGGCAAGGTAATAAATGAACCTGCGACATTTCTTAACTGGTACGAGGTGAAGAGACAGTTTACAGGTGACAGTGTTTCAGCTTCAAAAAGATCTTTTGTCTTTAAAAAAAAAAAAAAAAAAAAAAAACACACATAACATGGTCAGACAGTGTTTGACATTGTGAGCCTTACACCTTTATCAGTTGATTTAAATTTTTAATCAGCTACCAAAAAAACACTGAAATTCTATTACTGAATCTATCAAAGATTTTTAATATTTGAGTATGAGTAAACAGCATTTTTATCTCTGGGGGGAAAATACCTAGTCGTTTCCACAGAAGGAGTGCGCCTTTCTGATAGGGGCCTTTTATGCTTGTACCTCTGTGATACTCGTGGAGTATTTCCCTGTCAAAGTCATTTCTATTGCTAAGTACAGCCGAGATCAGTCAATAAGCCTAACGACTGTACCCACAAAGCGAGAGGCCAAGAGACAGCAAGGGAAGAGAGGAGGGGGTAAAAAGGATTGCAAGTGAACTCTAAACAAAAGAGCAAATTCGAGGAGGGCTTTGATTGAAGAAGCGCCATATACTTTTTGAAGGCCGAGGGATCATCTCTCAATGGTTATTTCTTTAAGGCATGAAGGCCCGATTAAACCCAATATTAAAATATGGAGGCACTTGTAATGAAAAATCAAAGGCAGTGTCTCCCCTCCCACACCCTATCCTCCCATCTTTCTTTCCTTCCTTCCCCCTTGTTCTGTCGATTTTTTTCCTACTCTCGCCCATGGTTGTGTAGGAGGGGACAGAGAGAACGAAAGACAGAATGACAAGAAAAGAAAAAGAGCGAGAGAAGGAAAGAGAGAAAATGGGGAAAAGAGGAGGGTTATAGAGATGAGGGACCTAGGTGCTGGTGGTGCAAAACAGAGACAGACAGCATTGGTTGGAGGAGTAAATCAATAGAGCAGAGCCGTCGGGGAGGCAGGCAGCCAGGGCAAGGAGAGGAGAGAGGAGAGGGGGAACGAGCACAGGGGCCCAAGCTCCGATCACAACGCTGGCTTCTGGCGTGCAGTGGGGAATAAAGTGGGCCTCCCCGGGTCAGCACCAGAGAAAAAGGTGAGATTAGAGGAAAGTGGAGGAGGGATTTTTACAGAGTGAAGGTGGGAGGGGTGGTTGCTGGAGAATGACGAGGAAAGAGAGAGAGAGTGTGTGTTGGGAGGGGGGGTGAGGAGATGTGCATTGCAGGATACCTGGCAAGCCAGGGACCAACCGGCCCATTAGCCTGTGGCTACCTACATATGGTTCACTGAACCCTCTGCTGAGAAGAGCTCCTCTCCTATCAGTCTTCCATCTTTTTTAAAGAAAGAAATACCTTCACTTATAACCCTTTCTCTGCTTTGGAAAGAGGTTCACTCCTGACCTCGATTTATGATTCATTTTTGTTTGATGTCTATTCTTGGAGTGTTATCTAAAATTGAAAAGTGTAATAAAAAAAAAAAAAACCTAGACACAAAGGGAGAGGAGTCGGGCCTGCTGAGCATGTGCGTGTGCGTGTCCGTCAGTGGACACGCACAGAGTAGACTATCTCCTTCAGTGCTTCGCCTTTTCTTGTAATGTGACCATTGTTGGTGCTGAATAGCTTCCTAATTAGCATAAGAATACAGCAGCACACATAGGGACTTAGCCAGATCATTATCTCTATATATTTATGTATACTTTGTTATTTCACTAGCCAGAACACATTCAAATGCTGATGAGGCCAGTAAGGCCCCCTTCCAAAGCCCTTCCAACATGTGCCCTACTGAACTTCCCAATACACTTACCAGTTTCCTGGGAGTCTGTAGGTTTTGTACAGGAATTCACAACAGTTCAGAAATTATGAGAAATAACCAACTAAAGATGAGATGGTAACATATCTTTAGAAGATAAAAACAAGGGAACAAAGAAAGTATGTAATACTGAACAAAATTAAAAATTAAATAAAAATAAATAATATTAATTTAATGAGTAATTTGTTACTGAATTTGGAAACTGAAATTGTACTGGGAATTCTTGGCCATTTAAAGTGAGCACTTAAAGCATGAAATGTGTTGTGTGAAATGGATAACTTCTAAACAAAAATGTACAAAGACAAAAATGTACAAAAAGCTTGACAATGCAGAACAAACAAGTGCTCTATGGTGATGAGGAGAACAAAACTAAAGAGTTTAGTCTCACTGCAGGAGTAGGCTGATGCTCTAATGGTGTCCAACCTCTAGGATAATTGAAAAAAAAACTTAATTCATCTTCCACAATGTAATTCTGATCAAGGCCACAGCCAGAATACACTGCAGGCTTCAAAAACACCAGAGAAAAGGCAAAATTGTCGGTCGCTGAGAGCAAAAACACTTTCTCTTTTTCTCTGGCACGCTCCCTCATTAGAAACACTTAGGATGAGAGGAAGAAACTAAGTTTAATTGTGTGTCTGCATGTGTGTGCCTGTTTGTGTGAAGGGGGAATGAGCAGGGTTAAAACATGTGTAAACATGGAGCTTTAACTATGAAGAAAGCCACCAGTAAAGATGCAATGTAAAGAGCTCTTCCTCTACTTAGCCCTTTCCTCACTCTTGGTTTCTCTGAGGCTGACTTATTAAAAAGCAAATGCCACTGCCTAAAATACAGGGAGAAAAACACAGACCCAATGATTCATAATATATTTCATAAATACTTCATGAATCCCTTCACCATACTTAAGCCAGTCTGGCAAAAAAAGAAAAACATTGTCACCTATTCTAGTACCCGCTTGTCAGCACATCACTGGGGAGTGGGTGTCACATGTCACT